>LOJH01050011.1:0-12751 GCA_001685095.1 Ellobius talpinus
GCTTTAAGAGTTTCAGTTACTTTTTGAGGCCTTCAATTCACCCTCCTGCCTCTTCTTTATACTAGCTAGTCTTTTGGAGGTTGTCCCTCAGAGTATCTCTGGGGATGAAAAAAAAAAACAAAACACATTACCTTTCCCAATATGCTCCTCGATTTAGCCGGCAGACGGAGTGACCCCATTCATGAATCCCCACTTTCCAGATCTACGTCAGTGCAGCCTGGACTTGCCGAGACTGGCAGGGGTGGTGGTGCCAGGATTGAGACATGGAGGCTTCTTTTCAGGTGGAAGAACAGCAAGCTTTAGTTTGCCCCAAGCCTTTTATACTGGGAAGCTTCTGTGGAAAAACCACAGGCCAGAAAGAACACAAACATCCTTGCCAATTACAGACCACAAGGAAGTTCTGCTGTTGGTCAGGGGGAGTGAGGGCAGCTGGATCACAACAGCTGGGAAGTGGGCTGGGAGCAGGTTCAAATCCAAGATCCCCACATGACTTGGACTGTATGCCCTCGGTGCAGTGGTAGCACAGACAGGGCTCCGTGAATGGAAGAGACACAGATTCTGCTGCAAACAGCTTAGCCATGGGTGGGCAAGGTTTACCATGGTTGTGATTGCATGCCAGGAAGGAAAGGCAGACAGACAAACATAGAGAAAGGAGTCTGCATTTCTGACTAACAGTCACTGGCAGAATGTAAGCTGATGATAGGCAGTTATATAGCTTGATATCTGAGGGGGGTGAAGGAGCAGTTTCCATGAGTGAGGCAAGAAGGTCCAGAGACCGAACTCCAGTGTCCCAGAGGTTCAGTACAGACCATGACTCAGGCTGGCCTTGGTTTATCACTTACAAGGTCCAGGGGTAACGAGAAGTGGGCACAAACTGAACCCCTGTGTTGTCATATGGAGTCTGGGGCCTGAGTGAGGGACTTCATGCCCAATAGGCAGTGGTTGACTAGTTCTGGGTCTTTTTATGTGGGGGAGCCACCACCGAGTGATTACACTCTCATGGAGTCATGGCCAGATGTGTAGGAGGAACATACCGTTCAATATTGGGTGTAAAATTCCAGCAATTTTTGAGTTGGAAAAGTGACCATATAGAAGGGTTAGAGGCACAAGGAAGAGCCTGCCCAGGTCATTGCACCAAGGAAAGATTAATGGCAACACACCCCTGGCAGGTACCCTGGTGAGTGGGAGACTGTGGCGGGTGGGAGACATACAGATATGCCATGTTGAGAGAGCTTGGGTATAGAGTTTATTTACTGGGTATTGGGAAGGATATAAGGGTAAGGAGTTATGGAGGGAGAAAGAGAAAGAGAGAGGGTGCAGAGGAAGAGAAGAAAGAGGGATGGGGAAGTAGAGACTGACTCTTCAGAAGGACAGAGAGAGAGACAGGAGAGAGACAGAGACAGAGAGGCAGAGAGATACAGAGATGGGGAGAGAGAAGGCAGGAGATCAACTTGCCTCTGCTGGAAGTGGGGGGGGGAGATTGGGAGTGGCTGGAACTTGTCTCTTAAAGGGACAGGGTAGCCAGGTGACAAGGAAGGCCAGCAGAATTATAACAAATGGACTATTAACAATGTCTATTTTTTAAAAATAGAAATGTTATATAAATATACAAAAAGTTTATGTACTTACCAGGTTTTGTTCATTAAATTTTATTTATTTATCTTAGTTTTTTACTTTTTGAGCAGGCTGGGAAGATGGCAGTTTTGGTTAAGTGCTTCCTGCACAAGTATGAGCATCTGCCCTCCATCCCCAGCACCTCTATAAAAAGCCAGGCACTATAAGGTACACCATAGTCCCAGAGCTGGAGGGCAACAAGGGATCCCTGTGGTTTGTTGGTCAGTCAACCTAGCCAATTCAGCAAGCTCCAGGTTCAATGAAATACTGTATCTCAAAAAATAAGGTAGAGAGTGTCTGAGAAAGACATCCAAGACCTGTGGCTTCTACATGCACCTACATACAAATGCACGCACACACACAAATATGGGTAATACTGGCTATTATTCTAAACAACACAACAATCCAAGCATCCTCCTGAATAATTGCATTAACTACAGTGCTTACTTAAAACTAGCTTAATACTGAACTTTCAACATGTTTAAGATTCAGAGAATCAGGGTCTTAGGAACCCAAATCCACAATGGTAAAAAATAAAAAAGCTATTTCCTCAAAAAAAAAAATAGGGAGATAGCACCCTGGACAACTCATTGGCCTCCGAAGTTACTCCAAACCAGTAGTTTTGGGGTTCTTGTGAATTCAAATAAATGACATTTATGGGTCATAGAAGGTGAAGTTTATTGTAGATTGCTAGGAGGTAACTTAAGAAGGAGAAAGAAGGAGCAAGAGAACCCTGAACTCCTGTGCAGCATCAGGAGGCTTGGGAACAGAGTATGCTGGTCTAGGTCTTTTTAAGGGGCTCAATGGCAGACACAGGGGAGAGGTGTGGGAAGAGGGAGGAGTTGGACAGTCCAGATGATCCAAGCAGGTGACCGCATGCATGCTCTCAGTCTCAGTCACCAGTCACACAGAGCCTCTCAGCAGAGTGCTCATTTAGGAGACAGCAAAGATACACAGGAGGCAGAGCCAGGATGCTCTCAGAACTGCTGCTTTGGAGTCTTTTCCCGATCTGACCAGCTACTACTTCCTGTTCTAGTTAGGAGAATATGGACTTAGTCCAGCATCTAGATGGTAACATGCTAAGATTGTGGATTCCATTGATTTATTTTGTCACAGGATCTCACTATGTGGCCCAGGCCTCAGACTTAACCATTTTCCTGTCTCCATCAACTCCTTACACGGTTTTTACCCTTTCAACTCTGGACTTGGGTGTTGCCTTTCTGGGCTGGGATTGTGTGTCAGTGGCACAGAACTTGCTTAACACATGCCACTCCCTGGTTTCTATACCTGGCACCACAAAAACAAAACAATTAAGGCTGGAGAGATTGTTCGTGTGGTTGTTCTCTGTGTGTCCTCAGTGGTTGTCCTCTGACTTCCACACTTTGACTGTGGCGTGTGTGTCCTTCTCCAGACACACAAAGTGATAAATTAAAAAATATAATGAAAAGAACTTTGCAAAAGAGGAGAAAATGAAACAATACTAACTAAAACAAAACTGAAGTTCCTTTCCTGACCTAGGTTCAGGGTCTTCTTTAAGGCTGATGACATGCTCTGGAATTATCTGGAGATGGTGGCTATACACAATTGTGGATGTCACTGAACTGGGCACTTTAGTTAAAATAATAAACTAAATGTTGTGTGCATTTCACCACAGTAAGGAAAGCCTCTTGCTCCCATCGTTCTCTAACTCCTATGGTGCTCAGCTTTTCTCTGTTGCATTTAAGGCTGTCTTAATCACACTGTATGGATACGGATTTAGTAACAATCTTCCTGCCAGAATCTATGTTCATAATAAGATTTGAAATTTAAATATTTATTATTTATTTATAATATTTGTATGTGAGCGTGCATGTGTGTGAGCGCTGTGCATGGAGGTTAGAGTACACCTTGTAGGAGCAGGTTCTCTCCTTCTACCATGTGTGCTCTGGGGTCCAACTCAGGTTGTCAGGCTTGGTGGCAAATGCTTTTACCTGCTGAGATATCTCCTTGGCCTAGAGCTGACACTTTTTTTTAAAGTTCTATTTATATTTATTCTACATCTATAATTATTTTGCCTGCATATGAGTGCCTGGAGAGGCCAGAATAGGGCATTGAATTCACCGGAACTGGAGTTATCCATGGCTGTGAGCTGCCATGAGGGTGTTGGAAGAAGAAATTGGGTACACTGCAAAAGCAACAGCTGCCCTAACCTCTGATCTGTGTCCAGCCCTCAGACCTGGTACTTTTACGACCACATTATTCCCAGTATCTCAAATATGTTTGGCATTTGGTAGAGGTGAATCAACTATTTTAAAGCAAGAATGAATGAACAAGTGTATCAGAAATATGCTTCCCCCCTTTGGATTAGCATTCTATACCTGGGGAAACATTTTTACACATGCATGAAGAGATGTGGGCCAGGGCTGGGGACATGGCTCAGAGATAAAGCCCCTATCTAGAATCCCCAAGTGAGAGGCAGGGACATGGTGCAGAGGCAGAGCTTCCTTAGACTCCCCTAGTGAGAGGCGGGGGTGTGGCAGTATGTGGCTCTCTGCAACTGGAATTTCCCATTCTTTCAAGCTTCGCTCATGCTATAACCTGCACTACTTTTTCATTCTTTGTATTACCAGATAAGATTCCATGTTTATGGATAACAACGTAGGATCGTTGAAAGACAAATACCTGCAACTGGAAAACAGCAGTTAAGAGCATTTGCTGCTCTTGTACATAACCTGAGTTCCGGGCCTAGCACCCACATATGTGGCTCACAACCACCTGTAACTCTAGCTCCAGGGGATCTGACACCCTCTCCTGGGTATGACCACCAGCATACACATGTACACACCCATACACAGACACACAGGGATATGCATAATTAAAAGATTTTTAAAAGTAAATGAAGACAAATACCCTGGAGCAACAACACATGGAATAAAGATTTAATAATATAAAATACAAAACTGTGGGAACTGTCATATAGAAATCCTGTTTGGAAACAGGTAGAGATTGAACTCCTGGAGTGTGACTGGGTGGATGTGTAAACACTCTTTAATTCTGTGGTTTGAAAGGAAGGATCATTTACTGAGTGTTCCCATCAGTTCTGAATTCACCCTGCTCTATTGAATTATTAGTGGGAAAGTGCTGGGTGGAAAACATTGGCCAGGGAGGCTCAAAGTCAGTCGCATCATCTTTCTTCACCTAAGAATCTGCCCAAAGGAGGCAGCTGCCTTAACAAGATAAATCCACATTCCCACACATGTATGAATACACTACCCTCACACACCAAGCTCATGCACAAAATCATGTGATGCTCATACGTAGACATAGATATCACTTGACAATTAAGCCTCTATAATGCAGTTTGCTGAAAATAGGAAAAAAAAGAGCAACTAGGTTAGTTTGTAAACATATTTTCTACTTTCATAAATGTAATACTAACACATATTATTGGGGATTGATTTTCCCCAAATTGAGTGACAGTTTATCTTGGTACAATAGCACTGGAACCCTAAGCTCCAGGACCAAACATCTAAATTCTTCCCAATTTAAGCCTAATTACAAAAGCTAGGACTTGCTAATCAGAAGTTCCTGGCAACTGACAAATTCATTTACATAGATTCTCTGGGTTTACTTACTCTGCTTTGTAATTAAGGATGATTAAACCCTGTGGCAATTAGAATTGTACAAATGAAACAAAACACAATAGCCTATTCTATATTTTATGATTGATCTACAAGAGAGCAGCTTGAAGGCTCCAAGAAATGACAAGGATCACATTCAGGGTGCAGTTCAATGGTAGGACATTTGCCCAGCATGTGTGAGGTCCTGGATTCCATTTCCACAGCTAGAGAAATAAAAGAAAGATGTGTGCATTAATCTCCTGCATGCTAAAGAAGCAATCAGGTGGAGAGGAAGTCCTTGGAAGAGAATCTCGTCCAGATAAATATCTGACAGAGGATTCATATCCAGAATATATACAGCTGGAAAATAAAGGATCAAAGAAACAAATGACCTATTAAAAAATGGGCCTCAGACCTGGACAGAGAGTTCCTGGAAGAAGAAAAAGAGGAGGGGGAGGAGAAAAAACTGCTGAGCAATATCTAAAAAAATGTTCATTGCCCCTTGTTGTGGAATGATCTTTTTGTACACTGAGAAGAAATGTCACTGTGATTGGTTTAATAAAGAGCTGAATGGCCAATAGCTAGGCAGGATTTTCAGGCACAGAGGATTCTGGGAAAAAGAAGGGTGGAGTCTCTGAGAGATACAGAGAAAGCATGACATGTAGAAGATGAGGTAACAAGCCATGAGCCACATGACAGCACATAAATGAACAGAAATGGGTTAATTTAAGATATAAGAACTAGTTAAAAATAAGCCTAGGCTGTCAGCCAAGCTATCATAATTAATAAGTCTTAATGTGGTTATTTGGGAGCTGACTGGCAGGACAGAGAGACTCACAACAGTCCTGAGCAATTAGGAAAATGCAAATCAAAACAAATCTGTTGAAATTTCATCTTACCCAATCATAGGTCAAAGATCAACAAAACTATGGACAACAAATGCTGGAGGAGATGTCAGGGGAAGGGAACACTGTTGGTTGGGTTTTGAACTTGTCTAGGTACCCTGAAAATTGGTGTGGAAGGTCCACAAAAAGTTAAAAATAAATCTACCATATGACCTAGCTATGCCACTCCTTGGCCCAAATGACTGAACATCCTGCGTCACAGACAGTTGTTCAGCCATGTTCACGGCTGCTTAAAGAAATGGAAACAACTTAAATGTCCTTCAACTGAAAGTAGATAACGAGAGAACATATACAGCATGGAATACTATTCAGCTGTAAAGAAACGGAATCATGGACTTTGCAGGTGAATGGATGGAACTAAAAAGGCCATATTGACTCAGATAGCCCAGATCCATAAAGACAGACTTGGCACATAGTTTCTCACCTGAGTTTCTCATCTAGTTCCAAATCTCCAGTGGTGACTATATAACCCACAGTAACTACAAACAAACAAAAACAGGAAAATCAATAAGCAAACAAACAGATAAAAAACAAAAGCATTTCTGGGGTGGGGGAGCAGTAGAGAAGGGAACGAATGGTAGAGGACAAATAATCTGAAGGGAACAATGGGAAAACGCGGGAGCTCTAATTAGGGATGGGGAGGGAGGAGGAAAAATAGCAGTAAAGGCGTCTGAAAAGTCAAAGGAAATCATACTATTAACTATCTCCCTCAAATAGCTATAATATACATAAGTCACTGGATAAATACCCATTGTAGTTTTAATAAAGTTTCCACCTCCAGGGCTGACAATGTTCCCTCCAAGAGCTAAAGATCATCTAACAAATACTTCACCATCAGGCATGAGAAGTCCTTTTTGAACTGTTGGTTACAGTTGTTCAAGAGACTCTCCAAAACATTATAGCTGTTGCTATTGTCCTTGGTTTTTCCCTCCAGAGGTGGCAGAAAGTCCTTCCTCCTGAGGATATCATACATTTTGGACACAGGTTCCAGGGGCTCTTCAGCTGGCACTGAGCTGAAAGTCTTCTCCCTGAGACCTAGCTTTCCATGGTACCAGGAGGCACCATGTAAGCTTCCAAAGGAGGGAAGCAATCAACAATCCTACCCAGCTATAATGCCTGTGAATCACAATAGCGATCAGCATAGCACAATAACACCAAGTGTACAGTAGTGTCACAATACCTATGTGGTAACCAACAGTTCTCTAACTGGACTTAAGATCCTCTCACCAAGAGGGAAATCATGCCTGGAACTGAAAACCTAGCCCACTGCCCATAGTGAAAGCCATGAACCTTGGATATTGCTTTACTGAAGCAGCAAAATCTCCAACTGTGTTCTAAATATTTTTCTTTCTATCCACAGGTAAGTGTGGTCCTCACCTCTCATCAAGGAAACTTTTCTTTGTAATAGATAGAGACCATTATAGAAAACCAGAACCAATCAAAATGTGGAGTTGTAGCTCCTACTCCCAACTGATACATTTACAGTACAACTCCTGCATGGAAGGCTCAGGACTATCTTCGATTAAAAAAAAATCCAAACTATTTTCACACCCTAGAACTGTTGTTATAGGCAGTTGTGAGTCTCCCACTGTGGGTGCTGGGAGTTAAACTCAGGTTCCCCGCAAGAGCAGCAAAGTCTTTTAACTACTGAGCAGGTCTCCAGTCACCGACATAGAACCTTTTAAATAATTAAACAGTAACTCCCAGTTATCTCCTGCCTTTAGCTTTTGATAACCTCAAACTGTCTCAGTGAGCTTGCCTTTCTGGATACTTTTTTTTTTTATCAGTGGGACCATGCTTTGTGTCTGTTTTTTGTTGTGTAATATGTTTCTAAGGGTCATTCAGGTGGGAGAAGAACTCTAGGTGTCTTAAAAAAGAGACAAGCATGGGAATTTGTTAAATGCCAGCAGTAGAGGACTAGAAAAGCAGGAAGGCAATGCTGGACTGGTGAGATGACTCAGTGGGTAAAGGCGCTTGTCTCTAAGCCTGACACCTGCGATCATTCTCTTAAACTCATTTGGTGAAAGGAGAATGCTGACCCCACAGGTTGTCCTTTGACCTCCACACACGGATGTCCATGCCCATCCGCCCCGTAAATAAATGGGAAAAAGAAAGGCAATGCTAGGATTTCTTACATTTTTTCCCTAGGTTTTTTTTCTCCCTCTTTGAGACAGGGTTTCTCTGTGTAGCTGTGGAACTCTCTCTGTAGACCACACTGGCCTCAAGATCCACCTGCCCCTGCCTCCTGAGTTCTGGGATTAAAGACATATGTCACCATTCCAGGCTTTAATTTTAATATTAATTTTTTAAGGCTGTGTGGCCTTGGCTGCCTGGAACTTGCTATGTAGACCAGGCTGGACTTGAACTCATAGAGATTGGGACAGCTTGGCCCCCTGAGTGCTGGGATTAGAGGATTATATGTCACTACACCCAGTCTCTAAACATTTTTGTATGTGTATGAATGTTTTGCCTGTGTGTTCATAGTGAACTACAGTGCATGCCTGACCCATAGAGGTCAGAAGATGGCACTGGACCTCCTAGAACTAGATTTAAGGGTGGTTATAAGTTGCCATGTGGGGAAGAGACCTGGTTAGTCATCCTCATCAACTCAGACCATGAAACCCAATATGGACAAGTTCAACAGAACCACCGTATACAGGCTGCTTATGCATGTTTCAGCATCATCAGGGCATAAATTTCTTTTAAGTCATTCATAAGTTGCCATGTGCTGTTTGGAATCCAATCCAGTCCTCTCAAAAACAGCAAGTGCTCTGAACTGCCAAGCCATTTCTTCATGTCCTGGACTTCTTCTCAGTCCATCTATCTTTTCTTCCCTTCTTCCCTCCCTCTCTCTTTCATTCATTTGACAGTGCTCCAAATGTAACCTAGTGCCTTGTATATGTGAGGCAAGCACTCTATCAACGAATCACACAGCGTTTACAGTACTATGCGTTTAGCAGATTACCCCTGTGGAAATCAGCACACCTTTACTGTCCAGGTCCAGGAAAGAAAAAGTCAATGTAAGATCCTAGAAGCTTCAGAGTTGAAAAGGAGATGGCTATGTGCATCTCTCCTCATCTCTCAGAGGGCATACACAACCAGCCATTGCCACTATGTCAGAAGCAGGAGTCACTGGCCTGAGAGATAGCTCAGCATGTTAAGGTGTCTGCTGTCCAAACTGACAACTAGAGTTCAATCCCGCGGACCCACATGGTAGAGAGAGAACCAGTTCCTGCAGGTAATCCCTATGACCTCCACATATGTGCAGTCGTAGGCACACCCCTTCATACGCATGTAATAAGTAAGTAAAATATAAAGAGAAGAGACAGACACGATTTGCTGTTGATGGCAATCTAATCAGAAAAGGATCCATCTCATCCTTCTGTTTCCTGCCCCTCCTCCTTTCTCCCATCCCCCTCCTGCTCTCTCTCCTCTCTAGTGCCTGTCACTGTTGACGCTCACAGGAAAACAGCTGGGCATATGGATCTTGTCTTAAGATCATGGGTGTGGATTCTGAGGAGGACCTCATCAATAAGGGATTAGTTTAATGAACTGGCTGTGATGAGGGTGACCTCATTTCTTATAATTGATCACTATAAGAACAACTTCATAAACAGCTGAAATACTTCCCTCCCAAATAACCAATCTAATTAGAATGAAGGTGGGTTAGTTTTTGTGAGCAATTCTCAAAGCCAAAGAAGTTTCCCTGGGTTTCCTGTTGAATTTAGGGCTGAACTTGGGTTCCTTGGAAATGACTTATGTGTGGTAGTGACTAGACTCTGGATGTTAGTGAGTGGAAATCTGTCATAGATAAAGTGACTTTCCCGTTGTCTCATAGATTCTGTGAGTTTCTTACATGGATTCTGAATCGCTGACCATGATATTTGTTATAATGTGCACTTGGGAGGCAGAGGCAGGTTTGTAGTTTTCTGTAATGGTCTCCATCTGTTGCAAAGAGAAGTTTCCTTGATGAGAGGGGAGAATTACACTTATCTGTGGGGAGAAAGATAAATTTAGAATGTAGTTTGGAATTATTCTGGTTTAGGGAAGGGCCATGCCTTATTCTTTGTATGGGTGCTGGATCAGACTCAGCTCCTCAGGCTTGCACACATTTATTTGACTTATAGATTCTGGGCATTTTTTTTTCTGTGATTGAATTGTGTCATTTGTGTGAAGAAAAATATCTACAGAAAACTAAACTTTTGTTTTATAGGTATAAATAATATGTGTGGGATCTCTTGGCTGCTGGATTCAGTTCCAATTCCAAACGCATGCAGAGGATGGTGGATTGCTATCCTTTCTACAGCAGGAAGTAAGTTTAAGAACATGATGCCCACATCCCCAAGAGGTGAGGAGCAGGCCTGAGCCAGTGACTTCTGCCAGAGCAGGTCTGAGGCAGCAACCACCACAGGAGCAGGTACAAAGGATCAACTGGTGAGGGAGCAGGCCCAAGCCAGAGACCTCTGCAGGACCTGGCCAAAGCCAGGGACATCTGTGGGAACAGGCCTGAGCCAGCAACCTCTGCCAGAGCAGGCCCGAGGCAGCCACCTCCACAGGAGCAGGTTCAAGGGATTGGCCACTGAGGGAGCAGGTTCAAGGGATTGGCCACTGAGGGAGCAGGCCCAAGTCAGAGACCTCTGTGGGAGCAGACCCAAGCCAGAGACATCTGTAGGAACAGGCCTGAACCAGCAACTTCCACTGGATTAGGCCTGAGCCAGCAACATCTGCCAGAGCAGGCCCAAGGAAGCCACCTCCACAGGAGCACGTACAAGGAAGACACCACTGAGGGAGTAGGCCTAAGCCAGAGACCTCTGAAGGACCGGGCACGAATCAGCAACCTCTAAGGGAGCAGTCCCAAGCCAATGACCTCCACCAGAGCAGGCCTGAGCAAGCAACCTCTGCTGGAGTAGGCCCAAGGCAGCAACCTCAGTGGGAGCAACTCCAAGCAAGCAACCTCCATGGGAGCATGCCCAAATGACCCATGAAATTGCAGAGCGATTTCTAGGAACACCAAGTGACCTCCTAGATGACTGGAACTGTGGCCCTGACTGCACCACGAGGAATAACCATAAAAACCTTGGATCCACTGGCAATTGGAGGATTGGTTACTAGAGACACAGCCCCAACTACACCAATCAGAGGAAAAGATGGGTAGACAAGGTAAGAACATACTCAACACCACAAAGAGCCACACAAAACCAACAAAAACTAGTGGCTCTACAACAGCAAGACTTGAACACCCAAATATAGATGAAGCAAAAGAAAATGACCTAAAAATAACTTTTGGAGAATGTTTGAGGCCCTTAAAGAGGAAATGAAAATAATTCCCTCAAAGAAATGGAGGAAAAGACAAACAAAAAATTGGAAGAAATGAAGAAACCCCTAAAGAAAACCAAGAAAAAGCGATCAAACAGATGAAAGAAATGACTCAAGACTTGAAAACTGAAATAGAGACAATAAAGTAAACACAAACTGAGGAAACTATAGGAATGGAAATTATAAGAAAATGATCAGAACCACAAATACAAGCATAAATAGCAGAATACAAGAGATGGAAAAGAGAATCTCAAGTGCTGAAGATACAACAGAAGAAATAGACTCACTGGTCAAGGAAAACATTACATCTAGCAAAATTTTAACACGAAATATCCAGGAAATATGGAACACCATGAAAAGGCCAAACCTAAGAACAATAGGGATAGAAGAAGGAGAAGTACAACTCAAAAGCACAGAAAATATATTTAGCAAAATCATAAAAGAAAACTTTCCCAACATAAAGAAAAATATGCATATGAAGATATAAGAAGCTTGTAGAACACCCAATAGACTAAATAAAAAAGTCCCCTTGCCACATAATAATCAAAAACTAAACACACAGAATAATGAAAGAATATTAAGAACTGCAAAGAAAAAGACCAAGCAACATATAAAGGCAGACCTATCAGAATTACAATTGACTTCTCAATGGAAACAATGAAAGCCAGAAGGTCCAGGTCAAGTATTATGCAGACATTAAGAGACAACAAATGCCACCCCAGACTACTATACCCAGCAAAACTTTAAATCATCATAGACAGACAAAACAAGATATTCCATAACAGAACCAGATTTAATCGATATCTAGCTACAAACACAGGCCTGCACAAACTACTAGAAGGAAAACTCCAACACAAGGAAGTTGGCTACATTCACAAAAACAGAGACAATAGATGATCTCATAGCAGCAAATTTCAAAGAAGGGGAAAACACACAAAATAACATCACTAACAATGAAAACTAAAATAACAGGAACTAGCAATCACTCATCATTAATATCCCTTAATATAAATGGACTCAACTCACCTATAAAAAGACACAGATTGGATATGAAAACACAATCCATCCTTCTGCTGCATCTAAGAAACACACTTCAAACTCAAAGACAGATATCACCCTCAGAGTAAAGAGTTGGGAAAAATTTTTCTAATCAAATGGACCTATGAAACAAGCTAGTGTAGATATCCTAATAGCTAACAAAATAGACTTCAAACTGAAATCAATCAAAAGAGACAAAAAAGGACATTTCATATTAGTAATAGAAAAACTCCATCAAGAGGAAATCTCAATACTGAACATCTATGCCCCAAATACAAG
>LOJH01050015.1:0-12750 GCA_001685095.1 Ellobius talpinus
TCATGTATGTAGCTCATAAACATTTATATTTCAGCTCATATTCTTCACATCATGGGTATGGGATTAGATCTGTGCACTACTATATCCTGCCAGCCCCATGATCTTGAAGAAACTTACTGATAAAATACAGCATCCAATTATCAGACTCTGAAAAATCAGGCGCTGTTCAATTCATTCTCAAAGTACTGATAAGCAAATAGTAACATTGTCATCAAATACTCGTGATCAGACACTGCTACAAAGTAAATCAGGAGATTCTGTGAGAATCGAAACTGTCTCTTGAAATATGAAGCCTTCTTCTAAGTACAAAGGATGCCAATTACGAGTATGCATCCACAGTAGTAAACAAGCTCTACAGACTGTCACAGAGAATTCCGTGTACTATGAAGAGATTCATGGAAACATCTACTAAATACATAAAAGGAAGAAAGGAGAGAAGACAAAAGAAGGAAGATGAAGAAGAGAAATAAGAGAGGAGGTAAAAAAGGGGGTGAAGGAGAGATTGGATGGAGGGGAATAGGAATAATAGTATTGGAAGAAATCAAAGCAAAAGTCACAATCTGTTCCTTTTGAAGATACTGACCTAACCTATCCTGTCTTGTGGAAAGGGAATTTGATTAAGTTTTAATAGATACTTTTATTAGTTAAAAAGATTTCAGTTCCATTACCTATGACAACAAAGTGCTCACTTATGTCCAGGTTTTCTAACATACGATGATATATTCCACAAGGAGCAATTCCTGAACAGGCCACATATGACCCATATTTTCAAGACAAAAGCCCTAGGAATATCAGCTCTGTATCTCCTCTGTCTTTCTTCTTCCTTTTGATCTCTCATCTCCTTCCTCCTTGCCCTCCTCTTCCTCTTTCTTTTGGTCTTCTTGTGAAGCTTTTGTGCTGGAAAACAGACATGATAGAACAATTTGTTGACATAGAATGCTGCTTTCAGTTTGCACATGCCGGCTTCTAAACTGACTCCACTGAAGGTACCCCTGGGCTTCGCCCCTTTAGGGAGTTTGTACTAGCCCTGTACCTGGCTGCAGCTTTTTATTGTGTACAATATTAGTTGTGAGTATATTTTGCCATTTCCCCAATTTGGTTTTGCTTATTATCAGTTTAAGGAGGAGTAAAACAGCTTCTAATTTTCAAACCTTTAAGTCTCTCAGTTTTTTTTTTTCCTTTTTACTAATAAGTTGCTTTAAGCACATGACTTGGCAGGACTGTCCTATTTCAGCATTATTTATATTTCAAACACTCAAGACAATGAAAGGTTATTTCTGGTTCCCCTCCTTTTTAATTACTCCTGAAACTGTTGGTTTGTTACATTTTTGTTGAAAATATTTTTATACGACATATTCTGATCTGGTTTTTCATCTCAGATCCCTAACTTCCCACCCATCCAATGGTTGGGGAATATTATTTGCAGATGTGTGACTTTTGTTTACACTGATTGTGTTTAATTCTGTGAAGCTATGCTACTGTGCCTGCCTAAAACACCTGATGGACCTAATAAAGAGATACCCAGCCAATAGCAAGGCAGGAGCAAGGATTGGTGGGGCTGGCAGAAGGAATAAATATAAGGAGAACAGAGAGTGAGGGAGAAGAAGGAGAGGAAGACTCTAGGGGTCAGCCACTGAGCCACCCAGCCACCTTGCCCGCCATGGAGTAAGACTGAACATAAGATACACAGAAGTAAGAAAAGGAAAATGCCCAGAGCTTGAAGGTAATTGGGATAATTTAACGTAAGAAAAGCTGGGAAGAAACAAGCCAAGCTAAGCTGGCATTTATAACTAAGAATGAGTCTCTGTGTGTGATTAATTTGGAAGCTGGGTGGTGGGCTCCTCAAAAAGCCAAACAGCAAAACCATCACACACCATCCAACTTATGCCTTCTTTCTCTTGCTCTTTAAAATACAAAAAAGCAAATAAAAGGAAGATCTATAAAGAGAATGCATAAGAAACACATACATATATATACACACATGAGCTCATACATAACTTATAAAAAACCCCACAAAATTGGAACATTTTAACTTCCTTTGTCCTTTCTATGTTTCTAGCCACTCTAGAACAAGAAGAGAGGGAGAAGGTAGAAAATTAGAAGATGGTTCTTTAGGCTTCGTTTGGAAATTATAAATATTTTGTCAACACTTTTCTTGCACTCTATCAACTTAAACTATTTCCTTGTCTTCATCTAATCAAAGGGCCCCAAGAAACATACCCCCACTTGGTATACACCTAACAGTTGGACATGGGAATCTTTGCAGACTTGTGAGCTACAACATACCTGTGTGAATGCAAGTCAAAGAATGAGGTGAATGGGTACAGTAGACCATGAACAAAGAGAATCAAGACAAGGATGTGACAAGAGATAGCCCCTTTATGACATATTCTATGATTCCTATCACCTTCTTCCTGGTGAATATAAAAGGATTGCAGTTGAGAAAATATCTTAGGGTTACTATTGCTGTGATGAAAAACCATGACCAAAGTAACTTTGGGAGGAAAGGGTCTATTTCACTCACAGCCCATATAGTAGTCC
Source organism: Ellobius talpinus (assembly GCA_001685095.1). Taxonomy (NCBI): domain Eukaryota; kingdom Metazoa; phylum Chordata; class Mammalia; order Rodentia; family Cricetidae; genus Ellobius; species Ellobius talpinus. Next base: position 2,542 of record LOJH01050015.1, read on the forward strand.
AAAAGCAGTGAAAGCAGGAACTCAAACAAGGCAAAAACCTGAAGGCAGGAACGTATACAGAGGCTGCACAGGAGTGAAAGTACTGGCTTGTTTCACATGGCTTCATCACCCTGCTTTCTTACAGAACCCTGTACCACCAGCCCAGAGATGACATCATCTGTAATGAGCTGGCCACTCCCTCGTAAATCACTCACAAAGAAAATGTCCTTCAGGCTCGCTTACAGCTCAATTTTATGGAGGCATTTACTTCATTGAGGTTTCCTCCTCTCAGATGGCTTTAGCTTGAGTCAAGTTGATATAAATCTACCTAGCATGGGGAAAAGAAAATAAAACAGCATTTGGCAAAATTTGTGTATTAATTGATGATACAACCAAAATATATACAAACGCAAGCATAATATGATTCACAAGTCACCTATAGCTTATTAAAAGGGCATGAATTTGGTCACTTTCATTTAATCTTTTTTTTAAATAATAAGGCACTCAAAAAATTGCAACTCCAGTTTTGTCTGATTATTAGGTACTCCTGGACAATTGCAACCAAATTTCTGAATCAATATTAAATTGATTAAATTAAAAGGGGTGAATAATGAATGAACAAACTCTGTAAAGATATTTTGTTAATTTCATTTAAAAGTGCAATTATAAAAACATAAAATGCATTGTAAATTATATTAAGCTATCAAATTTATTGTAGTAAAGAATATTAATTCTAGGGTGATTTTAGCAAAGTCGTATTATCTTATTATAGCTATAGGTAACTATCATTTATTTCTTACATGTTCTAAGAAAAACAGGGATGAAAAATTGCAATAGTGGCTACCACAGTTTAAATGGCTCGTATTTTATTAACTAAATTCATTCTGGAAAATTAAAAAAAAAAACCAACACCTTTCATAGTAATACAATCATATGAGGAAAATAGGATTTTTCTCAGCCTCTAGGAATCACTCTTATACAACTCTGTGTGTGCCTGGCCTTCCTGGAAAAGAACTAAACATATACGGTTGGGCCTTGGTGCTCCGGTAGCACCAGGCATTCCATCAGGCCTCCTTCGTCTTCAGCACACTTGGGTTCACATCAGTGCGAACTTTGTCTTAAAGGATTGCTGCTCTTCTGCTCGTCAGTGTTCACTGAGTCACCCTCCTCCTCAGCCGCTTCCTAACTTCCTTCCTGAACACCCGTCTCTGCCTTTCCTTTTGTTGCCTTCTCTTGACAGCTCATGGCCTCCCGTACTCTTTTTAGAAGTGTTTCAGCTTCCTTGTGTCATTCCTATTTGGTTGAAAAGTGTATTTTGCCAAGTCTGACCAGCATACAGATCCTTGTTTTTATATATTGGTAGCATTTCTTTTGTAGTTTATTACAGCCCTTTCATGTACCTCATTTTCACACCATGACTGAAATGAGAAATTCAAGAAAGTTTCTCTCAAAAACAAAGGCTTCCAATGATCTCATGTTCTGCCCAAGACAAGATAATTAGAGGGAAGGGTGGAAAAGGATAACATGAGTCTGTCCATAAAACCATGCCTAAAAGAAAAAAAAAGAGACCCACATTAAAGTATCATCTTTCAGCAGGATTTAAGAACAAAGATAACAGATAAAAAATCCTAAAAATTGTTATGCATTATCCATAGGTTTTCATTAGTGATTTAAAAAAATTGAATCACTTATGTACATCAGAATCATGTCAATTTAACATTTGTACTTCCTATAATTTCCCACATTTTCTAAATTTGATTTCAGTTATACTTAAAGAAAGAAGAATAAAATTATGAGTAGGGCTGATGTTGCATTGTAGGAATATGCAAATAAAATTTGTTTCCTGTTATTGCTGATGATCAGCAAAATTTTATTTCAAAGACATCTTTGATCTTTTGTTTCAGGTTTAAATTAAAGTCATTAGCATCTGTCAACCCCAAGGAAAAATGTCAACACTAATCAAGACAGCCTCTAAAGGTGTTGCTTTTCCTTCATTTATCTTGTTTCCAGAAGGTGCCATCAGATGAAAACCTACAGCTATGGCGACTTCTCATTTGCTAGCTATGATTAGAATGCCATTGCACAAGCATGAACTAATGTTGTTTCATGCTGGCAAAACAGCTGTCTTTACTTTTTAAAGGAAGGAATGAAGAAACATTGCGAGCCATATGTGACTGTAGGCCTGTATTTGACAGATCTAGACTGCTTGCCACACAGCCGTGGTGCATTGATTCGGTTCCTTGGCTGTCTCAAAAACCTACTGTTATCAGGGCGCAAGCTCAGTCTTTCCAACTAACAGACTATGTTCTGGAAGAAACAGTAATTTTCACTTAGCTTTATGCAGAAGATGTTCAGTGGCCTGCCATTTCATGTGTGCGTGCATTATCCCATTATCCATTTCTGAGAATAAGAATATCATTCAATTTTGAAGCTTTATTAGAAAAGTGTCTGTATGAGTTTGTGTGTGTGTGTGTGTTTGTGTGTGTTGGGGGGGTATGTATACTCCAAAGCACACATGTGGACCCCAGAGAACAATCTTAGATGTCAGTTCTTGATTCTTGGTTTCATTTTGTTTATTATTTTTCTATTCTGTTTGGTATGTAGCTGACTAGATGGCCAGAGCTTCAGGGATTCTATTTCCCTGTGGGAATGATGGGGTCACAAATATTTGCCCTATGCTTCTTGGCTTTAATGTAGGTTCTGGATATTTGAATTAAGATTTGCTCCCTTGTGGAATAGGCATTTTTATCCTCTCGATTTTCTCTCCAGCTTTGGAAAACTTAGTGTCTTTAACAGCCTGCATCTTTACAGATAGTTTCTGATTTTTTCAAATTGAACTAGTGTTATTGGAACACCAGTGTGGTGTATCAGTATAACGATATTTCTATTCCTAAGATAAATTCAGTGGGTAGGCACATAAAAATGAAGCTAAGACCTTATTTGGTAATAGTTCCATGGATCAATTCTATTTTCCTTTTCTAAAGCAGGCAAGTATTGTGTATGTGTAGATTGTCAAATGATCATGATGAAAAAGTTTGGAAGGGTAGGCTACTTAAAACCTAAGGAACAACACAATTCAAAAGCTTGCCTAAAGTAATTCAGACAAGTAATTGTTATTCCTACATCTTTGGAAATTGTTTTCTAATGATATATAATTTTAATTTATAGCAACCTCATTGTACTTAGATTATTGAATAGCCACATTAAACTCCACAAATAAAAGACCTTATTCCCAAGAAATGAACTAACTTAACTACAGTGATCAATATGGTTACAGTGCTGGCCAGTTTTATGTCAACTTAACAAAAGTTAGAGTCACTGGAGAAAAGGGGCCCTCACCTGCGAAAACGCCTCCATCAGATGGGCTAATAAGCAAGCCAGTAAGGTAATTTTTAAATTAGTGATGGATGTACGAGGGCCCAGCTTATTGTGGGTCGCTACCCCTGTGAAGATAGTCCTTGGTTCTATAAGAAAACAGGCTGAGCAAGCCCTGGGGAAGAAGGCAGTAAGGAGCACCCCTCCATGACCTCTATGTCAGCTTTTGACTTCTTTCCATGACAAACAGTAATATGGAGGGGTAAGTCAAATAAACCGTTTCCTCCACAGGTTGCATTGGTCATGGTGTTTTATCACAGCAATAGTAGCCCTAAGTAAGATAGTCACTAATACATGAATTTCACTAAAGTTTTCAGCACTGGGCCTCCTGCTTGTCATATAATATTACATTATGTTATAATATGAGGATAAATTAGTATGGTTTTGTCAGTAGCTAATTCTGTAGAGCTGAGTTTAAATAAGTTTAATAAGTTAAAATCAGCCAATAATGTAGTAGTTTTTTTGAAAATTAGTGTAAGAAGTTATTATAAGTAAATATTAAAAACAAAATATAACTGAAGCATTTAAATCGTACTTAAAATGAAAATAAAAGTTTTATTTTAATGAAGCAAAAATCAAAGTTGTTTTTTCATTTCTAAATCTCTAGAAATATATTTCCATTATTGCTGTTGATAAAGCAGTTAATTCTTATCATAGAAACAGGAACTAAGCTCATGATAAAATGTTAATAGTCTCTTTAATTAATGATATGATTTAGCTCAATATGCTTTGTTATGGTCTTAAATTAAGCCCAAATGAATCTATAGAACAACTCTGAATAAAAATTAAGAGAACTTATACTTACAAAATATAAAGAAAGGTATTTTTTAGGCAGAAAAAGTTAGGTTCAGAAAAGTTAACTGTCTTGTTTCAAAGTGCATGAGAACATCTGTAGACTTGGGGTATAATTGAATTCAAATTTTCAGGTTAGTAGATTTTGCATTTTTAGTATAAAGGTTGACACATGGGTAAATAATAAAAATGTAGTATTTCAGAATATGTCACAGAACAATTACATATTATTTCATTAGATTTTTCTTTAAGGTGACAATATCTTTTACTTTACAATATCAAATGTTTAAATGTGTCATAAAATATGAAATTCCCAACAGGCCAATTAGATCTTTCAGAAGATCAATATTTAATAGATTATGTGAAAATTCCAGTAATATTTTTAAGTCACAGAAATGGCACAAAGACTAAAATTTTTGAAGAATATAAAAATACATTAACAAAAATGATTTTTTAAAAAGGTGGAAGACTGTCTGAATTATCATTTCTATTGCTATGAATAGATACCATAACTATTGCAAATTTTATAAAGTAACACATTCAATTGGAGCTACCTTACAGCTCAGAGGTTTAGTCCATTATCAACATAGTGGGAAGCACAGAGTTACGGAAGGCAGACATGGTGTGGGAGAGAAATCTGAGTGTTCTACATCTGGATCCTCAGGCACCAGGAAGAGAGAATAACACTGAGCCTGGCTTGAACATCTGAAACGTCAAAGCCCACCACAGGTGACATACTTTCTCCAATTAGGCCACACCTCCTAATAGTGCCACTCACTATTAGGAAGCATCATTTTCATGTAAACCACCACAAAGACTCAATTTACTTTAAAGACATATATAAAATTATACAGTTTCTGGAAGTGAAGTATTAGCTGAAGATTGTACCTGTAGATCAATGAAACAGAATTTAGTGTTGATAAATCCTATGGGTGTGGTCTACTGACTTTAAGAAGAGCAATGGGTTCTCTGTAAGAACCTGGGATAGCTAAAACATCCTGAAAAATAAAAGAACTGCTGGAGGTATCACCATCCTCAACCCACAATTATACGACAGAGCTATAGTAATAAATGGAGCATGATATTGATATAAAAACATACACATTGATCAATGCACTTGAATTGAAGAATCAGACATAAATCATACACCTATGGACACCTGATTTTCAACAAAGAAGCCAAAATAAACAATAGAAAAAAAGACAGCCTTTTCAATAAATGGAACTGGTCAAGCTGAATGGCTGTCTGTAAAATAATTAAAAGATGCATACTTATTACCCTGTACAAAACTGAATTTTCAATTGGTCAAAGACCTCTACATGAGGCTAGCTATATTGAACCTGATAGAAGAGAAAGTGGGGAATAATCTTGGAATCATTGACGCAGGAAAAGACTTTCTGAACACCAACGCACAGGCACTAAGATCAACAATTACAAGTGTGACCTCATGAAACTAAAGTTTCTATACAGCAAAGGACAATTGTTCAGACTTTTTTTTGTAAGCAGCAGGCTGCAGAATAGGAAAAGATCATTACCAGTTGTACATTAGGTAGAGGGGTAATATGTAAAAAACAAACAAACAAAAATCCCAAGCGTCAGCATAACAAATGAGCCAGTAGACAATGGGGGACAGAAATAAACAAAGGGTTCCCAAAGAATGAAACACAAGTTACTGAAAAACACTTAAAGGAGTAATAAGGGATATGCAAATCAAAACTACTTTGATATCTCTGCTTGTACCAGTCAGAATGGCCAAGATCAATAAAAATAAGTTGCAGCTCATTCAGGTTGAGGCTGTGAGGAAAGGGAACACTTATCTATTGCTAGTGGGGGTGCAAACTTGTAGAGCCACTGTGGGAACAAGTATGTCAGTTCTAGCATTACCATTCTCAGACATATAACCAAAAGACTCAGCATCTTATTACAGAGATGCTTGTTCATCCCTATTCATTGCTGCTCTATTAATAACCTGAAATTTGGAACAGCCTATATGTCCATAAACAGATGAATGGATAATGAAAGAGCACATATTTACACAATGATTATTCATTTGTTAAAAAGAATATGAAATTCAAAGGAAAATACATGAAACTAAAAAAAATTCATCCCAAGTCAGATAATCCAGACCCCAAAAGACAAGTATAGTATGTATTAATATATAAATGTTACATTATAAGCCTTCAATAGGCACACTACAATTCATATAACCACAGATGTACGATACAGATTAAGGGACTATGGGATAGGAATGTTCTCCCAGGGAAGGAGAATTAGAATATATAGTTATAGAGAGACAACCGGGGAGGCTGGAACAAGAGGATTAAATCAGGGGAGATGGAGAGAATGGAGGGATAAGGGAGGGACTACTGGGAGAGAGAACTAATGCTAGTGGCCGCTTGAGAGACTGTGTGGAGTCTGGAGGGATAAGGGAGGGACTACTGGGAGAGAGAACTAATGCTAGTGGCCGCTTGAGAGACTGTGTGGAGTCCTAATACAGTAGAAGCTTCATTTCATATATAGACACGAAAGAAATCCAAATGAAGCCACCAAATAATGGGGGAGAGATGATGACCAAACTATATCTCTCTTGCCACTAAGAGAAATCTCCAATGGCAGTAATGGATTAATATAGGTGAGATTTTTGGTCAAAGGGTCCCCATACAAACCTCCAAACAACCTAGGCTATTGGCTAGGCTATTGGCTTCTCTAAATGAACTAATGGTATGGCCTTCTTCTTGATGACAACACTTACACGTCTCAGTAAACATAAGAAAATTGATCTGGCAGGGCGGTGGTGGCACATGCCTTTAATCCCAGCACTCTGGAAGCAGAGGTAGGTGGATCTCTGGAAGTTCGAGGGCAGCCTGGTCTATAAGAGCTAGTTCCAGAACAGGTTCCAAAGCTACAGAGAAACCTTGTCTAAAAAAAAAGATAGATAGAAAGAAAGAAAAGAAAGAGAGAAAGAGAGAAAGAGAGAGAGAAAGAGAGAGAGAGAGAAAGAGAGAAAGAGAGAGAAAGAGAGAGAGAGAAAGAGAGAAAGAGACAAAGAGAGAGAAAGAGAGAAAGAGAAAGAAAGTTGATCTGGTGCCTAACTAGAACTTTCACCGTTACTGACTAGTGTTCATCATACTGCAAGGTTTCCTGTATGCTACCAGAGGAGAAAGGAAAATGACAGTCCAGCCACAAACCCCTTAGTCTTTAATGGTGACCTGTTAGTGTGATAGACTAATGAAGTGGTAGCACCAAATTTGTGAGAATAGCCAACCGCTATCTGACGGTATTTAATGTCTACTCCACAGAACTGCACCAGTGCCGGATAGTGTTTGAATGGCCAATAGTCTGAGACCACAGGCCATGGACCCAATGAAAAATCTAATACTGATGTTCTGCTGAAGGAACCTAGCAATAAAATGGTTCTAGCACCATTCTGTTATACCCACAAATCCGGGTCTTGCTCATACCCCTATCAGAGAAGTTGCCTCTTGAAGTAGTTGGAAACTAAGACCAACAACTGGACAAGATTTCCAGAGTGGGAGACTTTGGAAAAATCAGTCCTGCATGGGGTGTTTTCATTAAGCCTTTGTGCAATCAGTTGTCAATTGCAAAGAGCTTCTACATTAGGCATAGGAGTTCAGAGTTCGTGTCCATTTCCTCCCTCAGAGCTGGGGACTTTTCTGGCTTGAACCGGCTCAAGCTCTCAATTCTTTACCTGCTGCCACAATCTCTTTGACTTTGTATATGAGACAGCTTTTTTTTGGTTGCTTTTGTTTGCTTGTTTTTGAGGCAGGGTTTCTCTGTGAAATAGTACTGATTGTCCTGGAACTTGCTCTGTAGATCAGGCTGGCCTCAGACTCCCAGGGATCCTTCTGCCTCTGCCTTCCAAGTGCTGGGATTACAGGTGTGTGCCGCCACCACCACCTGGCTAGTCTTATATCTAAAAGACATTGTTCTTTGTTGCCTTCCATTCTGGCTCTCAGAATCTTTCTGTCTCCTCTACAACATAGCTTTCCAGGCCCCGGGTGAAGGGATTTAAGCATTTTAAATTATTATATGTGGCAATAGTTTCATATTGTAAACACCAATATCTGCAGTTATTATTGCTGTTATTCCTTAAGCAACATAGTATGATATCTACTTATGTAGCAATTGCTGTATATGGGTTAAATAATTCAAACGATTTAAGGTTTATGTAGATGTACTTGTGAAGGAAAAGGCTTTTTGTAAGAGAGGCTTGAGTACCTGCAGGACTGTCCTGAGGGTCCTGGTACCTTCCCTGCAGATGCTAAAAGCTGAGTAAGGTAAAGTCACTTATCACACATTGAACAGAAGCACAGTAAACAACACCTGATTTGTAATTCGAGGCAATTTATGTCTTAAGATTTTATAATTTGGACATCTCTTTTATACTATGAAGTAAATCATGTATTTATTGATACAAGAATTAGCTAAAATACCAGAAAGCTGGTAGTCAGAGAATTACTTAAGGTAAGCTTTGTAATTTTTTCTTAAAAAACAAAAACAAAAACGCTACAAATTATAGTCCCTGCTTAAGATCAAACTTGTATTTACAACTTCTTTATTCCTTTCATGCAGTTTAATGTTTAGGGTTTAACAGAGGAGAAGGGAACCCCAATAAAAACAAGGACTGATTTTAATTCTCCTCTACTGTGGCAAGTGAAATGAATCAGGCTTGTGTTGGAGTGTGAAGGCTTTTGCCCAATAAAGACGCTAAGAAGCAAGGTCTTAAGTTTGTCTGATCTTCAGTATAATCATCATCAGTGTGATGGGCACTGGGAATGCAAACAGAAATTTGCATGGAATTTAAATGAGAAATCTGCATTCCTGTAACTTACAGTCTGTCTCTGCATAAGCTTAAAAAGAAGTGGAATTTCCATTGTGGTATAATGCTGGAGAGTGCTGGGTGCTTTTTGCCTCCTGGGGATATGCAGAAACGGATGGATGGCTTCTTCAAGGAGAATGTCATTGGACTGAACCCTGAAACATAGATGTCCCTGACTGGTGTGATGGGCCCATTTAAACAGGGGAAAGGCAGACATCCAAAGGACATGACAACAGAACTGTAGAAGGTAGGGTTGCCTTTTCCTCCATTGCCCTGGGATACCCATTAAATACAGAGATTCTTTCCTTTTAGAGGATGTGGATCTGTGCAGTGTGGCTTTAGTTCATTCATATAAAATTCCAGCCAGTGTGGTGGCAGCATGTGTGGGGGGTTGTCCACATAAAGACGCCTTCTGCTTTCCAAAGTATATGCTTTTAAACGGAGTTGGAAGTAGTTCAATGTTCCTTTGCTGACTCTGTTGTCTGCATAGTGAATTAGGAAAGACAGTGTTGGTCTTGCTAGATTTTATCTTAATCTTTAGATGGATTATTTTATTACCTAATGTTCCTGAAGAATGGACCAACACAGGATGCCAGAGTATCTGCTTTTTTATGCTCCTTCCCCAGCACCCTCCCCCACCATTCTGCCTTTTTTCTCCTTTAACTGTGCACACAGAGAGCACAGCAAACATCAGGTTCTAATTTATCACTTTTTTCAAGAAGTGACCTTAAACATAAACTTGACTTTTAAGTTAGATATATTACCTATAAGAAGGGTCTGCTATTTATGGTTGTGTGTATTTCACGAACCTCTGCAGGTGGGACCTGAAAAGTCTCTTTTTATTTCTCAGCTTTGATAGAAAATTGCTAGTATTATAAAAGTGATTACCCCAAGAGGGCCACATAAGGTGGATTTACCAGGCACATATATGTAAAACGTGAACCTGATTCACAGGTGGATGGCTGCATGAGATTTCTATACAGTAAATTGCTTGTTAAACATATACTTCTATTTCAACATTTTTAAACAATTCAGTACTGTCCACAACGTCTCTCACAAAATCTCATTGTAATCAGCCAACAGGGCACAAGTCAGTAGCCCAGCCTCTAGGTGCTGAGATGCAGGACTACAAAGTTGAGGATGAGGCCATCCTAGCTATAGATTGAGACACTTTTTCAAAGTCAACTTCACCTCCAGGAAAGAAGGAGGGAGGAAGGGAGGGA
>LOJH01050017.1:0-12750 GCA_001685095.1 Ellobius talpinus
GGGAGGGAATAAAAGCAAAAGTACTTTCTGCTTCTGGAGCTGCTTTGCTGCCTTACACCCTCACCATCCCAAAAAACTGAAAACTCTGAAGCCATGAGCCCAAAGAAACTTCAATGAAAAGGTCACTAGCATAGAAGTGTTTAAAAAAAACTCCTAAGGAATGCCCCATCTAAGTATCATAAAAATATTCTTTTCAGGGCTCTCAAGTACTAACTGTGCAAATACAGAAAATAAGGTCCAAGAATCTGTCTAATTATTTAGATTTATTACATGCCATGCCCAAAGAAATCAAATAAGGGTCACTGATCCCCTGGAACTGGAGTTCTGGACAGTTGGGAGTCACCACGTGGGTACTAAAACTACACAACCTCTTGCCCTCTGCAAGTGGAACAAGTGCTCTTAATCACCAAGCCATCACTCCAGGCCATCTGTAATTTTTAAAAATATATTTACTTTATGTGTATACACTCAGTAGCTCGTTAAGATCAGAAGAGGCATCAAAAGCCCTGGAACTGGAGTTACAAGCTGTGAGCTGCATGTGGGTGCTAGGAAGTGAATCTGTGTCCTCTTAACCACTGAGCCATTTCTCCGGCCACACATATGCCCCATCTGTAGATTTTATGCTTTAATTTTACTACTAAATAAGGCAAAAGTCCATGCAGATTTTTGCTAAACCACTGAATACCAACCACTGGAAAAACAGCTGTTAAGAGAAAATGGTAGCCAGGCAGTGGTGGCAACATGCATTTAATCCCAGCACTTAGGTGGCAGAGGCAGGAGGATCTCTTTGAGTTTGAGACCCGTCTGATCTACAAAGCAGATGCCAAAACTATGAAACAGAGAAACCCTGTCTCAAAAAACCACAAAAGAAAAAAAAAGAGTAAACGCTTGTCTGGTAGAGTTGGTAGTAACAATGTACACATTTAATTCCAACACTCCAAGTTCAAAACCAGCCTAGTCTACAGAGCTAGTTCCAGGGCAATCAAGACTACAAAGAAATCCCGGGGTGGGGGGGATAGTAAAGGTTGGAGAACTTTTTAACAAACATGCCAAATTTCAATAAATTTCAATGTGTATTTTATACATACTGACCAGATTTAAAAACAAAAGAATCAGGGCTGGTGAGGTGGCTCAGCAGTTAAGCGCACTGACTGCTCTTCCAAGGTCCTGAGTTCAATTCCCAGCAACAACATGGTGGCTCACAAACATCTATAATAGGATCTGATGCACCCTTCAAGTAAGCTGGTGCCTAGCACTCATACATAAAAAAACACATAAATTTTTAACAAAAATCTTTTCTAAATGATTTATTTATTTTTTATTTTATATGCATTGGTGTTTTTGCCTGCCTGCATGTCTGTGTGAGGGTGTCGGATTTCTTGGAACTGTAACTACAAGACAGTTGTGAGCTGCCGTGTGGATGCTAGGAATTGAATCCCGGTCCTCTGGAAGAACAACCAGTGCTCTTAACCACTGATCCATCTCTCCAGCCCCCTTAAAAAAGAATCTTATTACAGGAAAGTAAGACTCAGAGAGACACTTATTTGCAAAATGTAATAAGAGAATCATAGTTTCCACTTTTAACTACTAATATAGAATCAAGATGTGCAACTCTAATCAAATCCAATCCTATCATGCATCCTTTAGGGAAACTCAAAAGACTTACTAATAAAAGCTAATGAGTAACAGGGCTGGGGATGTAGGTCAGTGTTAGAGTGCATGCCTAACACAAGCAAGGCCCTGGGCTCAATCCACTAAGCTCACAAAAATATTTTCTTAAAGAGTAAAAAACAATTTATTCTAATAGATAATACTCAAAACTAAATACTTTAAAAGACTAAAGATACAATAAGGCTCACAGCTGTTTAATACAGCACACTGTTTCCAAAATGTGTGTGGGTTTGTTTTCTTTTGTGGTGATGGTGGTGGTAACTGTCATCACCGTTTGAGACAGAGTGGTGTACCCCGGGGTGGTCTCAAACTCAACTGTGTAGGTGAATGCAACCAAGAACCCTGTCCCCATCAACTGAGTTATAGGATTATCACTGACACTGCCATGCCTACTTTGTTTCCAAATTTTTTAATTATTTTCTATTGTCTTTACTAATGCCTTCTCTAAATTCTCAGATTTTTAAATTTTTGTTTTATGTATTTCTATTATATATATACAAACACACACACACGTGTTTTGTCTAAAATGTACATGCCTGATGCCCAGAGAAGACAGAAGGTGCTGGATGCCCTAGAACTGGAGTTTCAGATGGTAGTAAGCTGCTATGTGTATGCTGAGAACCAAACTTGGGTCCTTTACAAGAACAGGAAGTGCTCTTAACTTGTGAGCCAGCTCTCCAGACTTTTTGATTTTAATATTTATGAACACATAATAAGTCTCTAGCTTTATTTTTCATGCCAAGGCTACTGTGCCTACTACACTATGCAATAAATACAGCGATAACAAGATGAGGTTCTAACAATAAAAAAAATCATCTAATTCCTGCACTGGGGATGAAACCTAGCTTCTGAAGAGCTTATGTGTGATGGCCCAAACTCAATCCTCAGCTCCACAAAAAGAATGAATTAGAAGCTGGTGATGATGCACACCTTTAATCCCAGCACTCAGGAGGGAGAGCCAGGCAGATCTCTGTTGAGTTCAAGGCCAGCATAAGCTACACAGAGAAGCCCTGTCTTGAAAAACAAAACACAAAACAAAAAGAACTGGAATCTATAGGTGTTTGACTGTATGTACGTCTGCACCAGGTGTGTGCCTAGTACTGGAAAAAGGACATAAGGGGACGTTTGGATTCCTTAGAACTGGGCTATGTGCTGCCATTTAGGAACTTTGTATGCTCGAGCTAACTTTATTTTGAGCTGGAGCTTGACCTTATGTAACATGTTAAGCATGGCCTTTGTCACTGAGAACACTCCAACAATGAGTTAATAATAATAAAAATAAAGATTATCTTTTTGCTCTATTATTATCTACTGCTCTATGTAAAATATTGATTTATTTTTGGCACTCTTGTTTTGAAATGTTTGTGGAGCACTTTTCAGTGCTTAGTCTTTTGTGAAAAGTAGGTTCTAATTCATTCGAGGGAGAGTGAAGGGGAAAAACTGGACAAACTGGGAATTATTAGCTTATCTTAGATCTATCAGATCTCAGGTCCAGTGCAAAGCAAGGCACACTCACACACATCACAAAAACCCTAGAGACAAGCAAATACAAAGAGCCATTGTTTACCTGAAACCGGGTATTTAAACAGTCTCTCTCGGACAAGCTGCTGGAAGCCAAGGACCGATTGAGTGAAGAGTTAACAAAACTTCAGGCCTGTGGCAGGGCTGCAGAGAGAGCTCAGCAGTCAAGCGTCTTGGCTCCTCTTCCAGAGGACCTGGGTTCAATTCCCAGCAATCACATGGCAGCTTGAAAATGTCTGTAACTCCAGCTCTAGAGAATCTGACACACTCACAAAGATATATATGCAAGAAATGTAAAATAAAAGAACCACTGTGGCCTAAGTCTTATAGAACACCTGTATTTTTACTTTCAGGAACCACCCTCAGGATTTTAGAAAGATCTCATTGGAAAGATCTGAAAACTGATCTTTGAGCAAGAACAGGAGAAAATAACCACATCAAAATATGCCCAGAGAATTATCTACCCTTTTGGAGAAAAGGCAATAAAATAACCCTAGACATTTCTTGCATTCCTGTGTTACCTTAGTGGATATAAAACTCAGGAAATTATTTTTGAAGGTCAAAACCAGAAACCTGGGCTGGAGAAACCACTCAGAATTAAGAACACTGGCTACTCTGAGAGGACTCTCATTTAGTTCCAGCATCTACATGGCAGCTCACAACAGTCTGTAACTTCAGTCAGTTCCAGGGATCCACTGCCCATGCCTGGCCTCTTGGAGCGACAGGTACACATGGTACATAGACATACACACAGGCAAAACACCTATACAGATCAGTTTTAAAATAATAAATAAAATAAATCAGAAACTGGGGACAGCACTAAAAATCAGAGATTTCAGCTCACACTATAGTCCCAGCACTTCCAAGACAAGAAAGGAGGATTGACAAGAGTTTCAGTCCAGTCTGGGCTACAGAGATCCTATTTCAAAAGAAACAACAGATTTAATTGTAAAGGACTCCCTAACTCCCTACCGTTACATCAAGGAGACTCTAGCATAATAACGGTGAATTAAAACTAAGATAGCTCCAAGGTAAGGCATTGTTTAGGGAAGAATTCATAGGAAAATAAAAAATAGTAAGTTTTTTTTTTTAAAAAAAAAGACAATAGAAGTTTTAAGTCTGGGAATGTGGTACAGTGCTTGCTTAGCGTATACAAGGTTCGGGTTTGCTGCCGAGCAGGAGGTGAAGGAGGAGGAAAGAGATTTAAGCCTGCAGCAAAGGAGGCTGAGTTTGATCACCATTGGTACCCCAAAAAGACAAAACCTCATACTAAAATCCTGAGGGTTACCTCAGGTTCTGTTATTAGATACAGCATGCCTAGATTCTAAGAACAAAAACAAGGCCTGCCACAGGGCAAAAACAAAAACCACAGTCAAAAGAGACAAAAAGTAAGTATCGAGACCAACTCAGATCTGATGAAGAATTTGAAATTATCTGACTGAAAATATAAAGTAACTATGACTAAAACATACTGTACTGAAGAGTTAGCAAAATGCAAGATGAGAAAGGTAATATAAGCAGTACATACAAGAATTTCTAGCCAGACAGTGGGAGTGAACACCTTTAATCCCAGCACTGGGGAGGCAGAGGCAAGGGATCTCTGAATTCAGGGCCAGCACAGTCTACAGAGATAGTTCCAGAACAGCTAAGGCTCCACAAAGAAATCCTGTACCGAAAGACTTAAAAAAAAACAACAAAATTTCTGGGCAGAAGCTGTGTGTTGCAAAGACTGACTGATTGGAACTTTCAGTGACTCAGAGGCTGGAATGCTGCAGGTCCAGAACCTCGTTACAATTTAACTGGCTCTGGGGACTGAAGAGAAGAGATGGCTCAGCGGTTAAGTGCACTGGTTGATCCTCCAGAGGAGCCGGGTTCAATTCCTTGAACTGTCTGCAGATCTAGTGCCCTTACACAGACATATGTTGCAGAATATTATTTTAAGGTGTGTTACATTTGTTTATGTTCCAGAACATTTAATGATACAAACATGCTTCATTAAAATTCTCCTGTGGTCAGGAGGCTGCATCAGCAACTTGCTGACAGGAAGTAGTAGGAAGGAGCCAGGTGGAGAAGGGTTTTCAAGGAAGGGCAAGGAGAAGCTTGAGGGCTTCTACAGGAGAAGAGGAAGTGAGCAATTTTCTATTCAGCCTCCCTGAGGAGTAGAATTCCACCTCAAACCTGGTATCTTGAATTCTTTAGAGGGTCAGAGACTGAGTATAGTTCCCTTTTTAGCTTTGAAAGAATCTGTGTCTGAGAAAACAGAATTCCCTCAGGCTGCAGCCCACCGGCCTAATCACTGCTGATAGGGGCAGAGTTGCAGTTTCCAACAGCCACGGCTTAAAAGGCAGCAACGATCTTAAAAAGAGGACAACAGACTTATATAAACTGGTGAAATGCTAATGCACACAAAAATAAAAAATCTTTTTTTAAAAAAAGAATATCCATCTTGGGCTATGTCTATACACCCCCTAAAGATTCTGTTCCTTGCCCACCTCTGTATAGGACCTACCATCCTGTAAAAGACAGAAAATAATAACATTTAGAATGAATGTATTAACAAAACCCTATTCCCCACTAATCAATGAACAATGCTAGTTATAAATATATTCTGTAACTCTAAAGCAAGCAGTAACAAAAACAATTAAAAGGGCCAGTGAGATAGTTCTGATAGAGGTGCTTACATGGTGTCAACAGAGAAAGAACCCCACAAGCTGCTTTATATCTCCACACATGCAGTGAAGCATGTGTACACACATACTCATGCACAAATAAATATAATTTAAGTTATTTTTAAAAAAAAGTTCTTTGTGGCCAGGCATGGTGGTGCACACCTTTAATCCCAGCACTCAGGAGGCAGAGGCAGGCAGATCTTTGTGAGCTTGAGGCCAGCCTGGTCTACAAGAGCTAGTTCCAGAACAGCCAGAACTGTCACACAGAGAAACCCTGTCTCAAAAAACCAAAAATAAAATAAAGGTCAAGATGGCCGACTGTGGTGGCTCACACATGTAATCTCAGCACTTGGGAAGACTAAAGAGGATACTGCAAATTCAAGCCCAACCTGGTCCACAGAGAAAGTTCCAAAAGGGCCAAGTCCAGTTGATGAGAGTGCATCAAAAAAATGTTAGGTCAGGAGGCAGTGGTGCCGGCCTTTAATCCCAGAGGCAGGCCAATCTCTGTGAGTTCAAGGCCAGCCTATAGAGCGAGTTCCAGGACACACTCCAAAGCTACACGCGAAACCCTGTCTTGAAAAACCAACCAAACAAATAAATAAGCAGAAAAATGTGAGAGCAACAACAAATGAGTGAAGAACTGACTGAAATTTAATGAAAGGGTATGAATATGCACTTGCCCTACCTATAATTAAAAGAATCATGGACACATGAAAAATAAAAACACTGTTCTAACGTACCAGTTCCAATGGGAACAATGTTTGCTCCAGAATACCTGTGAAAATGTCTGGAGACTGCTTACAGTAACAAGTTTGAAGAGTGACGTTTCTTATAATTTATTGGCTTATATATTATTATTCCTGTGTATGCTTGTGTATATAATGCATGTGTGGAGGTCAAAGGACAACTTATGGAATTAGTTCTTTCCTACCTTTACATGGGCTCTAGGGACTGAATTCGGGTCACAAGGCTGGCAGAGCAAGTACCTTTACTCACTAAGGCATCTCGTGTCAGCAGTTTCTTGGTTTAATACACATATTTTGGTCCTTTTTTTACATTTATTGTATGTATGTGTGTCTCCATGAATGTGGAGATCAGAAGGCAACTTGTAGGGGTTCTCTCCTTCCACCATGTCGGTCCTGGGTATGGAACTCAGGTCCTTGAGCTTGGCAACAGGTCTCTTAACTAACTGAGACATCTCTCAGGGCTCATCCCCTCATCCCCCACTCCACACCCCTGCCAGCCAGTTTCTTTCTTTTTAATCGGTGCGCATTGGTGATTTCAAGACAAGGTCATACTTAGTTCCCCAGGCTAGACAAGAACTCAAAATCCTCTTGCCACAATTTCAAGAATGCTGAGATTACACTGCAGACATGGGTCACCATGCCCAGCACCAGTGCATGTATGATAAACAAAAACACATTAAAAAGCTCAGAGTTAGGGACATACAAACCTTTTCTTTCTCCTTTAAACATCCATCAAAAATCATCATTTTTACAACAAAAGAGAAAGGTGAAGGGTCAAATGGCAAAAATAAGAAGTGCAAATTGTAATGCAAGGATTAATTTTTCTATAAACTGTCTTGAAATGGGTAACAAGAAATGGTACACTAATGTGATTTACAAAGATTTGGCCATTGCTGGGCTGTGGTGGTGCATGCCTTTAATCCCAGCACTCAGAAAGCAGAGGCAGGCAGATCTCTGTGAGCTCTAGGCCACTACAAATGAGTTCCACGACATGCTCCAAAGCTATACAGAAAAACCCATCTCTAAAAACCAAAAAAAAAAAAGCAACAACAAAAAAAGACCTGGCCATATATTGATTTTTATTGTTTTCTATCATGTTTTATTGTTTTTATGCCTCCTATTTCTTTCAACTTACTTTTTCATCTACAAACTGTTACTGTTTCATACCACTGCTTTAAGAGAATGTAACTTTAAAAGTTTTACTTCCTGGGGCTGGAGAGATGGCTTAGCAGGTAAAAGCACTAGCTGCACTTCCAGAGGACCCAGGTTTGGTTCCCAGCACCCCGTGGTGGCTTATAACTATCTGACTTCCATTTCCAGGGATCCAATACCATCTTCTAGCCTCCATAGGCACCAGGCACACATGTAGTGCAAGACATACATGCAAGCAAAATAGCCATACAGATTTTTTCAAATAAATAAATAAATAATATATTCACGCACATACAACTTCCTCAAGGCCAGCAAGCTAGCTCAATAGCTAAAGGTACATGCCACCAAGCCTGACTATCCCAAGGAATGGCATACTGAAAGGAGAAAACAGACTCCTGCAAGTTGTCCTCTGACCTCCACAAGCACATCATGAATCACACACACAAACACACAAGTAAATGTAAAAGCGTTTCTTCAATGCTCACTCTGGCAGCCATTATATATGCTGAAACTGGAACAATGCAGGGACGATTAGCATGGCCTAAGCAATGATGACCCACAACTTCATGAAGTAGTCATTCTCCATTTTTTAAAAGGAAAAAAAGAGGAACAGGTGAGATAGGTAAAGGTGCCTGATGCCAAGCCTAACAACCTGAGTTTGTTCCTGATGGTGGAAGAATAGACTTCTACGAATTGTCCTCTGACTTCCACACACTCACTGCAGCACACACATGCTCATACACGTACACACACACACAAACGCAAAAAATACCTGCTGAAAAAAATTGTTTTTAAAAGAAAAAGAAAATCCCAGCACTTGAGAGACAGAAACAGGAGGATAGCTAAAAGCTCAAGATAAGCAGGATTACCTGGTGAGCTCCAGACCAGCTGAGGTTAAGTTGTGAGTTCCTATCTTGAAAAAACAAAAACAAGGGCTGGGGGCAAATGCTTACCTAGAACCTTGCGCCAGGCCCTAGGCTCCACCCCAGCACTGCATAAAGTCAGGACTGGTGATACCTAACTGTAAGGGCAACACAGGAACATGGAGGGAGGGCCCTGAGACTTTCACCTGAGTTATAGATAATGCAATTCTGTCCTAATTGCACATAGCCTCTTGGAGCAGCTTAAATATATACGTCTGGGAAGGCTCGGCATGTGATTCCACCATTTCTGTAGCAAGGGGATGCTATCATCTCTGTAGGACAAACACTTCCCAGTACAACCTTTCCTTGGAGTGCACCCACACTCCTGTAAGTAACCCCTCAACCTATGCTCTCGAAGTAAGCCCAATAAAACATACTATTTCCCAAGTGAACTCTGGAGGCATGCGCTTGGTTGTCTTGGGACCTGAGGAGGAGGACTTGTTTGTTATCTCCTCTAGGGAAGGAATTTTAGCAACATTTGGGTGGTCAGACTTGCTCAGCAAGACTTTACCAGCCAAGCCCATACCCAATGAGTTGAAATGTGTACTCCTTGTTAATTTCCTACTTTAGGTTTAGACTTCTAAGACTTTAAGTTATCTCAAGTCTAATGCTCAACAACCATATACTTTTTTTTCCAACACTGGGGACTGAACTGTTTTGGCAAACATTCTATCATTAAGCCACAGCCCTAATCCGTTTTCATCTTACTTTGAGATAGGGTCTAGCTAAATTTCCCAGGCTGGCCTCAAATTTGAGATCCTCATACCACAGTGATCTAAGTCACTGAGATTACAGGTATAATACCATACATAGATTCACCAACAGTTTTCAACATTTCACTATTTCATTATGATTTATGATTCAGGGTCCCATGGCCTTCCACTTCCAGGGACATAGCAGTTCAAGGCACAGGAGCTTTTGCACAGGGCTCCAGAAGGGCATAAGGATACCCTGCTCCTATTAGCAGCCCTCCTACTGCTATGATGAGCATTTACCTAGCACTGAGCACCAGCATGGAGTAGCTGTTCCAGTGCATTACCTCAGCTTTACATTGTGCCCATTTAACAACTAGTGAAAACCCCAAGGGCCAAGATGCCTCAGCAATGAAGGTGTCTGCAGTCAAGGTTGTCCTCTCCACATGTGCATCGTGACATGTAAACACAAATTTGAATGCCAAATTAGAAAAATGTAAAAGGAGAAAATGAACTGCAGACAGACCAGATAATTTGGGCAAACTGGTTCTGTGTACATTTTTTTTATTTTTAGTGCTGGGATTAAATACACCATCTCCCACAGATGCTAGACAAATTTTCCACTTCCAAAGTACCTCAGTAATTTTTTTTCCATTTCAAATTTCTGGTTTGCCTTTAAAAAAATAGAAACCAAACAAAACCTCAACAATAGTACTAGTATTAGGAAGTGCCTCAGTGGGTTTGTTTTCCTTCACTGAGTGGCTATGATAAAAATGGGATCCTTTTTCATGCATTGTAGGTTACTTTTCTGTGTTTGTTCTTTGAGACAAGGTTTCTCTGTGTAACAGCCCTGGCTGTTGTGGAACTCATTCTGTAAGGCCTTAAACTCACAGAGATCTACCTGCCTCTGTCTCTCAGATGCTGGGACCGCAGGTGTGAGCCACCGTGCCCAGCCAAAAGGGCTTTCTGGAGCAAGGCACGCTAATCACACCTATAGTTTGAGTACTTGGGAGGTGAAAGCAAGAGAATGGTGAGTTAAAAGTCAATCGTGGCTACAGAGCAAGGTTGAGGCTAGCCTGGGCTACATAAGTAAGTCCCTGTCTCCAAAAAATGAGGGAATCTGCTTTCTGTGCTGGTGACAGAAGACTCAGGCTTCCATCCCTAACACTGCAAGGAAAAAAACCCAACCAAACAGACTTTCTGCACTTAGAATTAAATGCAAACTCCTCACACTGACACTGGTAAATCTGAGAAAGTCAAGGGGTGCCTTCACCCAACATTACCCAAGTCCCTATATGCCCTATTTCACTGTGTTTCCCATCATAGCTACTCTTCTGAGTAGCCAGACTTGGGTATGAGTGTATGCATGGGTTTTAAAACAAGGTCTGAATATGCTAACCCCAGCTGCCCTTAAACTCAGATCCTCTTGCCTCAGCCTCCAGAGCAGATGGAATTCACATGTGGAGATGTGAATCTGGCAAAACTTCTTAAATCTACACATACTGTGTCTGTTTTCCTCATTTCCCAGTCACCCTTCAAACTGTTCCAATCCTAATTCCCACAGCTATTATCCTACTTCAAAGAAAGGGCTAGTGAGACATCTAAGCAGATGAGGGCCTAACTTCAATCGTCAATGTCCCACAAGCTAGAAGACTACTGCAGATTGTCCTCGGTTCACTTGTTCACTGTACATGTGCTGACATGTGACTCCATACACACATAAACACAAAATGAAAAAGTAAATGTATACTCAAAGGGAGTAGCACTATTAGGAGGTGTGGCTTTCTTGGAGTAGGTGTGGCTTTGCTGGAGGAAATGTCATTATGGAGGCAGGCTTTGAGGTCTCAGACCACTTCCTGTTGCCTGTAAGTCAAGATGTAAGAACTCTCAGCAACTTCTCTATAAACATGTCTGCCTCATGCTGCCTTGCTTCCTGCCATGAAGATAACGGACTAAACCTCTGAACTGTAAGTGAGTCACCACAACTAAATGTTTTTGTTTATAAGAGTTGCCATGGTCATGTTGTCTCTTCACAGCAACAGAATCCCTAAGACAAAATATAACATTAGAGTTTTAAGAATTAAATACATAGAAATAAATCTAATCAGGTTCAAACTCTGTATGATGAAAACTAATATCATTACTGACAGAAATTAAACCTAAGTAAATGGAATGATATCACACATTCAAACTGAACTATTTCATTAACAACAATATTCAGGAGATGGTGCCATGCACCTTTAATCTCAGCACTTGGGAGGCAGAGGCAGGTGTTGTTTCTGTGAGTTCCAGGCCAGCCTAGTCTACAAAGCAAACTCCAGGCCAGCCAGGGATACAGTGAGACGTTGTCACCACCACCTCCCTGAAAAACTCCACAAACAGAGCAATACTCCCAAAAGCCAACTGAAGACTCAGTGTAATCTCTATCAAAACTAATAGCCTTTACTGCAGAAATGGAAATATCAACCCAAAAACTCACATGGAAACTCAAGGTTCCTAAAGAATGAAACCAGTTGTGAAAAGTAATGATAAAGCTGAGAAGCCAGGTAGGCTGACATATCATCTTCAATCCCAGAATTTAGAAGACAGAAGCAAGTGGCTTGCTGCAAGTTCATGGCTAGCCTGGTCTACATAGCTAATTTTAGGCTAGTCAGGGCTACATATTAAGACTTACCCTCAGAGGAAAAGAGTACATTTAAGTCCAAGTATGACAGTACATAGTAGTGCACAGGCTGGAGGCAGGATCTCTAGCACTTAGAGGCCTGAGGTATAAGGTATAAGGAGATTAAATCAAAAATTCAAACCCAAGCCAGATAGTGACTGATGGCTCATGCCTTTAATCTCAGCACTCAGGAAGCAAAGGCAGGCTCTCTGAGCTTGAGGCCAGTCTGGCCTACAGAGTTCTAGGACAGCTAGAGGTATTGCAGAGAACCCCTGTCTCAATAAAACAAGAACAAAAAAATTAAGCCCAGGCTGAAAAATGTCTTAGGATTTCTATTGCTGCTAACCAAAAGACAAGTTGGGGAGAAAGGGTTTATTCAGCTATCACTTCCCCACTGCTATTGTCACTGAAGGAAGTCAGGACAGAAATTCAAACAGGGCAGGATCCTGGAGGCAGGAACTGAAGCAGAGGCCATTTAGGGGTGCAGCTTACTGACTTGCTTCCCCCAACTTGCTCAGCCTGCTTTCTTATATAACCCAGGACCACCAGCTCTGGGATGGCACCACCCACCACAGGCTGGGCCCTCCCATTGATCACTAACTGATAAAAAGCTTTATAACTGGATCTCACAGGTTCAATGCAATGCCCAGCAAAATTCTTCAGACCTCGAAAGAACAGTACTCAACATCATATGGAAAAGCAAAAAACCCAGGA
>LOJH01050019.1:0-10506 GCA_001685095.1 Ellobius talpinus
CTATCTATCTAATCAGTGTGCATATAGGTCGCGTGTGTACAGATGCCCATGGAAGCCAGAAGAGTTCATCAGATCTCCTACAAATGGGCTTACAGTGGTTGTGAACTGTTCTATATAGGCTCTGGGAACCAAACTGGACCTCTGCAGGAGCACCAAGTGTTTTTTCCACTGTCTTAGCTCTCCAACCCCATGGATTTCCTTTTCTGTTATGGCCTTGGAAAAACTCAAGACACTAAGTTTGTGTGGTCTTAAAAATAACTTTTATATGCTCTCTCTCTCTCTCTGTCTCTCTCTCCACACAAACACACACACACAAAGACACACACAGACATACACACAGACACACACACACACACACACACACACACTTCCTCTACACACCACTCCTTACTTTCCTGAGTTTTCTTTCTACTTTCACAGACTAGAGTCATGTACATTGTCTGGAATGAGGATGGGTGGGAGGAATATGAAGTTCATATGATTGCAAAAAACTTAAATGAACTTGTTTTTACTTGAATTCTTTGGTTTATTCATTAGCTTTTAATGCCAGAGACCCTTTGGCATTACCCAGTAAGCTTTGGTATATGGTATCTCCTTGTATTAGTCTGAAGATGATATGGAATCATCTAGGCATGCTGGCATGTGCCTGTAGTTTAGATGTTCAGAAGGCGGTGGTAGGAGGGTCATTAGTTCAAGGCCAGCCTGGGTTATGCAGTGAGTTCCAGGCAGGACAGGTCTATGCAGTAAGGACCTGTTTAAGAGAAATGATTTATAAGTACTCAAAAATTGCCTAGTTCTTACATATCAGCTATGGGAAAGATAAGATACACCCAGAACAAAGGGCATAGAGTTGAAGCAGAGTGACTCCAAGTATTAAAGAGGAAACAGAGGCCCCCTGGTTGTCAACCTGCTCTGTAACCTTATAACTCTGACTTTGGCCTCTGAGTTTGTTAGCCTGGGCTTCTCATATTCCTGCAGCCCAGACTGAAGTCAGCCTAAGATAAATCCACAGCCTTTCCCCCATTCCTTCCCTCCCCCATGCCATTGCTTTTTCATAGTTAATGTGTACGTGGAACGGACTCACTGCACTGGTTTTTGATTCACACTCCCCAAAGCCTCCTCCGGAGTCATAAAACCATGAATAAGAGGAATTAGCAAATAGAAAGCCTGTGATTTTAGAGTATCTGGGGTTTTAGAGTATCTGGGAGTATAATTAGTCTGGTGCTGGTTTACTATTAGGAGAGGGATTATATCAGCCGTTACTCGCTATCTGCCAAGGTAACCTGGAGAAATATGACTAATTTGGAGGGACATTGCCATGTTAACCCATAGCTCCGGGCCAGCCCCTTGCTCCCCTAGCCAGTGGAGCCCCTTCTTAATAAAAGCACTGGCTCCCGCCCCTGCTGCCTTCAAAATGCTCTCTTTAGTCTGACACAATTGTGCAATTTCCATTTAGAAATGGACTTCCAATTTTGTTGGCACACCTCATTAGCGCAGACCGACCTCTTAAGTCAGGAACTTTCATACAAGTGTTAACCACAGCAAGGAAAGGAAAATAAACAGACTGACAATTGGAGAAAAGCTTCAGTGTTCTCGAAAATGAATTCACATTCCAAGGCACTTGTCCTAGCTGATCTTAAGGTTTATCTTTGTTGTTATTATTTCTGATGTTGCCTTATTTTCCTTCACCTTGGGTTAAGAAGTCATCTATTTGTGGGTGGTGAGGATGCTATTGGAGGCAGCTCTGGCCGTCTTCTATTATTTATCTCTCCGAGGCTCCTGCTTCCATGCCTTTGCTACATCGTCAGGTGTACCATTTGGAAATATTCGGCTAAATCCATTTGAATCTTTTATTTTATCAGCCTTTGCTGAGGCTGTGTTTGGCAGTTTGATTGCTTACTGGTTTATCCACTGAGTCATTTTTCAGTTGTCTAAGGGAATATATGTGCAGAGAACTGTAGCAGGTGTTTAAGCCTTTGGCAGGGCTTGGCACTTGGAAGAGGATCAACCTAGCTTGGGCCAGATCATGTGGTAGTAAATCTCAGGGCCCCTGTAGCTTTCTCCTGCTCATTGATGATTTACAAGTCAGGAGGAACATCTAGAAGGTTCTATTGAGTCAGATGAAGCTGGTGGCCTCAGAAATATTTAATGAGCCAGTCCCCATTAAAAGACCAGACTGGAGACAGTCACTTTTATATTTTCTTCTTCCACATTCCCTCTTATTTTCTCCCCAAGGTCTTTCGTGTGAAAGAGAATTGCTTCATAAACCTGCTGTGTGCAATTAATAAGTGATGCTTGCCTTTTCCCAGACATATTTTTTAATGTGACATGATTAGCTCTTGCTAACATCGGAAGTGGGGGAGAAATGTCAGGAGGGAGAAACCGCTGTTGAGAGAGCTCATGTGACAGACCCAACTGCCAAAGCTGGCTAGCAAAGCACATGAGGGATCAGCAGCGACTGGCAGAGTAGACAATGCTGGGAGGGGGTCTCCTCTCCCAGGTAACACTGCACGCCTGGCTTCTTTTAGGTTCTTTTCTTATGGTTGTTCCGCACAGCGCACTATAGCGCCTTGCTTGGGTAAATTCGCAGTTTTTAGGGTCTGGAGACTTTCAACCATCAATGCAGGATACCATTCCTCCTTTTCATGGAACTGATCTTAGTTTAGTTTTCAGTCTGTCCTCTCTCTGTGTGGGCCACCCATCAGTGGCTTCATTCTGGTGGTGACCATCATAAATGATGCTTTGAGACCCATTTTAATTTTGGATTGCACCATTGCCCCTGAAATATGTTCATGGAGCCTACCTCTTGAAACACATATTCTAGTCTGCTCAAACAGGCTTCCTGTAACACCAGGATTGCAACAGTCTTTACTTGTCCTTTTAAACATGGAGATGTTTCTTTGCTAATTTGTTTCAAATTCCTTGTTGTTGGGGAAGAGGAGCAGTGTTTCTAAAGCTTGTCTAAACTTTCGTAGCACATACCTTCTTGAAGGAAGTGATTGTGAACATGAACTAGGTGGGTTTGAATCAGATTCTCTAGGGAAAGGGACACAGGAATGGGTATTTTTGACAGAACTTGTTCTTTTCTTATCAGACAAGTTTTGGAAATAGCTCTATTTCCAATGGCTTGCCTATGTGAGAGCAAACAAAGGTCTATGAAGGCAGAAAGTAATGGCTTCGATTCTCTGCCATTTACTGGTTTGTGACTGTGACTTTAAATAAGGAAATGTCTCCAAGTTTCAGTTATTTGATTGCACATGAGAGATGCCCACTGACAGGGTGAGGCTCACATTAAAAAAATAATTGACAGGGCAGATGGTACATCAGGAACCTATCAGAATCTATACTGATTACACACTGCCGGCATCCAGATTTGACTTACTTAGTAGTGGGAAGGAAGAGGATAGGTGAAAAAAGACAGCCTGAGAACACTGGGGTTGTAGGAAGGGCATTTGGAATGTTGGGTCAGTGGTGTCTTACCAACCAATGAGTACGTGTGATAGTGTTTGCACACTCAGGTATTCTGTCCATTGACTTACTGTCAGCCCTGGCTAAATAAAAAGAATTTCTCAGTTCCCAGCATTAAAATAATGATTGAAAACACAGTGCCTAACACCTGATGTATATTCAACAATAGTAGAGTAGACTTTTATTTATTTTTATTATTATTTTTTTTTATTATTATTATTATTATTGTTGTTATTATTATTATTAATGTTTTTTCATTGCTGGGGATGAAACAAAGGACACACTGAGCTTTTGCCAAGTGTCACAGTTTTCTGTCTTAACATTTTTTCCATTGAAATTTGTTCATTGACAAGTTCATAGTGTACACAATGTGTTCTGACCACTTTCTCATTTACCTCCCACCAAGACATTTTCCCATATACATATCTTTGCTTTGTTTTGTCACCCATTAATTTTATCCAGGACTGTGTGACCACTGTCCTGGTACTTTCTATTGGAGTCTGGTTTGCTCACCAGTGTGTACACAACTGAAGGCAATGACTATCCTTCCCACAGAATCCATCATTGGCCAATAGTCATTCATCAGGGAGGGGAGGAACTTTTTCCCAGTCCATGATTGACTGTGGTAAATCCATTCTTTTGCAGTCCAATTCCAGCCAATCATAGCTGCCGTAAGATTATATTTGTAATGAAGAGCTATACCATTCTCTGAGAAGGTAACATTTCTCAAACCTTCTCCACTTCTTCCAGTTCTTACATTCTTCATTTTGAATCTTTCCTCTGATGTTCCCCAAGCCTTAGAGTGATGGTATAAATGTCCTATTTAGGGACAGGAGAAATAGCTCATAATTTGAGAGTACTTCCTGATCTTGCAGAGGACCTGAGTTCAGTTACCAACAACTATGTCAGGTAACTCACAACTGCCTATAACTCCAGGTCCAGGGGAGTCCAATGGCTTTGCCCTCTTAGGGCACTTTTACCTGTGTACATATATCCCCACACATATATATGTATAATTAAAAGTAAGTAAATTCATAAAAGCATGTCCTCTTTAGGACCGAGTTCTGAATCATTGCTTGTTCTTAGTACCTTGTGCATCTCTGTATTCACAGTTGGTCACTTCAAAGAGAATTTCTATGATTAAGTACAAGAACAGCATTTGCTTGTAGATCTAAACTTAAATATTTTGAAGGTGACTTGAAGCCATGTCACTTTAGCTAAAACATCAGTAATGCCTTTCTCTTTAGGACATATGTTCTCTCCAGATGTGGGTTTGAAAGTCATGCATTCCCTCCTATGGAACAAGCCTCAAATTTAATGCAAGAGCAGTTGGTTATTCCCAAGACAGTTGAGCCACTTGTACATCAGTGGTCACATCTTGCTTAGCAGGTTGACATTGATTTCATAGTACAGCTTTGTAGAGTTGTTTATGCCTTTTCTCCTCCAGCAACCTGCACAGTACCTCTAGGCACTGCAAAACAGCAGCAGCAGGAAGGAATCTTCCAACTCAGTTCATGCTTGATTTCTCCATTTCTTACTACAAGCGTGTGCTATCTTCAGCAATAAGGAAGGACTCATCGCCTAGTTCTGAGGGGTGACCAAGAGGAATAGTAAAAGTCCAAGCCCTCCAAACAACTCCTATGAAGGTATCCCACCGTTTCATTTTTCTTTTAAATATTCAACTTCCATTTTGGGCCTCCAGAAGAACAGACCAGGATACCCTCAGAACTTTTAAGAATTATAATCCAGCTTCAGCACTAGGAGATCAAGGGCATGCCTATAGAAAAAGGAATCTGAGATCAGAGTATTCAAAGGGGAGAAGAGGTACTCTGTAACCCAAGATGAAAGATAATGTTACAGCCAGGGAGCCAAAGAGGCAGAATATAGTCATATGTTCAAAAATTGTTGTCAAGTACCTAGATATGTAGGCGTGATACAAGTAGCAAATGTGGACTGGGGAACATGGACTATGGACCTGTGTGAAGGGTGTGAAGTCCAAGGGGAAGGTGCTAGCTGATCGGGTTCATGGCTAGGTACCTCCCCTTGATGTGCATACAGACATTTTCTTGCTAGATCTTTACACGGTGGAGTGAGAAATCATGTCCGATGTATCTTCTTATGTGGGCACAAATTCCACCTTGACCTAATATCTCCATTCCAGATAAAATCACACTGAGGGTTAATTTTTAACACATGAGTTATGGTGAGAAATGAACAGTACATGGCACACTGCGTGAGCCTAAGCAGTAAGGATGAGATGGGACTAGGAAACGACCCTTGGGGGAAATTGGTACATGGGTCAAGTGTCATGGTGACAAACTAAGAGACTTAAATGGAGATGGGAGTTCTTAAATATGTACACTGGTGCCGGCTGCTTTCAGGTACGGAACAAGTACTAGCTGCAGACAAGGACTAATGTCATGTCTTTAACCTGCACTTCAATCTGCATGGGAGAAGCCAAAGAAACCCTAGAGATAATGGGAGAGGATTGGGTCAGAGAACCATAGAGTGATACGCAGTGGGATGCAGGTCTGGGATGCAGGAGTGGGGAGCAGCCATGGGAAAATGACCCTTTGAGGGTGTGCTAGTGTCTTTCCCACACCTATTCCCCTCTAAATTTTGTCCATTCCTGTCTCATCAACTGCCATCTCCCTTGTAACATAACGGTGTGGATGCATCTCCACATTGCTCCAGGAAAGGATTGGCTACATTCAGTCAATGGAAACAAAAGTAATTGTAGAAAACTTAACTTTTCAGGGAAAGCTCCTAAGTGGTGTTAGGAGTTAGCTGGTCAGATTGCCTGCCATTGAGCCACCGCCAGAAGGAAGAAGAATCTAGACGCTGACACCTCTGGAGGAAACTGAGAGCTACCAGAGCCAAATTTGAGAACATTTTTGTGTTTTATAACTCATAGCAGTATTGATTGTTTTCCGCTGCCTTCTGTGGGAGCCAGAAATAATTGTAGCAAGAAGGCTGGCTTGGGGCAAGTCGAAAAAGGGTCTTCCTGGTCATTGCAAATATGGGTTATTGGATGGGGAACTGCAACCTCCGAGTGTTCAGCTCTCTTCTGAATGTACTCTGGCCACGCTGATGTGGCATAATGAAACTAATTTCTCCATTCTAATGTTAGTAAACACCCAAGAGAAATCTCACCAACTGCCTCCTGGTTGCTTTCATTTCTAAACTTTGTACTAATGACTAGGGTAATTTACAGGATCGGTTCCAGGATGGGTTCCTTCTATTCATTGGCTTAAATAAGGCAGATTTATTTATATCTTTAAAAAAGTTTCTTAGGCCTCCTGTGTTCTGAGAACTGTCACGGCAGAACTGAGGAGGGTGAGTTCACCCTGGAAAGACACTTTCTGCTTCCTGAGTTTAAATTAAATCCTTGACAATATAAAACATTATGAGTATATTACCATTGGCAAGTGTGTACTGTTCATATAAAGGACTTTAAAAAAAACTATTGCATTATTCAGAAATAAGTTAAAAATTCTTTTTTATTGTGTTTGAATGTTTCTCGGATGTGGACAGATCAATATTTCTAGCTTGTGCACACACTCTACCTAAGGGCTGTGAATCATATTTGCTTTGAGAGAAATAGCACTTAAGGGCTGTCAGTCAAATCAGTTGTAAAAAAACATAGAATTAAAAAAAATTATTCTGCCTCCTCCTCACATCTAAATATAGCTAACTGGTTGGAATGTCTACGAAAGACAGCTAAACTGCTTTTCAAAATGGTCTAGTTACAATTGATCAAAGTAAGAAAAATCTTCAGATTTTCATCTACATACACAATATAGGTCATCTTTATTAAATTGAAAGTTAAATAAGATTATGAACAAAGAACGTGTATTAGGAAATGGCCCATGTTCTTAAAGTTGCTTGTGTATCAATATTGCAATATTTTACTTCTAAAATGATAGAAAGGGGTGTAATTTCAAATCTAAGTTTGGTCATTGCTTAACTGCATCATCTGTTTATCCACCCCCACCCCCATCATGTGACAGAATCACATGACCTTAAATTCTTGAGCTTCCTGTCCTCACCTTGGGATGTTCTGACAGGCTAGCTTGTTTATTATTTGTTTAAAACAAACGAACACCCTCACCACCCCAAATCTCAACCATTTTAATTTCTTTCTTCCCAAAGTTTGGTTCTCTTTCATGCTGCAGGTTAAAGCCAAAATATTAAGAATTATTTGGAATCTAAGTATGTAGTTCACAGACAGAGTGCTTTTCTGACAGCTTAGGGTTTTGGGTTCTATCCCTAGCACTACTAAACCAAAGAGTTAATGACATATTTCATACTTGCTTGGTGTATCCCTGAAAAGCCAAAGTTAATATCAACATAGCTTGACACAGAAAGAAAAAAATATCCTCCCTTGACAGTGAAACTGACTTGCCTAATTAAAATCTGTTTACCGTTTCCTCAAGTAAATAAAAGCAAACTCATTCTTCTCACAGCTCATCTACTAATAACCTAACAACTGTCTATCTAGCGACTACTTGCTTTCGGCTCGTTCTTCGGTGAATATATTTGATCTTCTCCATGTATGAGCTTTCGTTTATGTATCACATAATTTATATTTACGAAGTGGTATTTGGATTCTTCTGGTGCATTAGTGCCAGGAGTGCCAATAAAGGAAACACACTGTGCCCTGATATTCCCAATTTTGTTTGTATTGGTGTGTGTGGCGTTCGTATTAGCAGATGGAACAATGGACTGTACCATTAAATTATCACAATTTTGCAGCCTTGCCTGGCAGAAGCTCACACTTAATCCAAGAGGTTATTCAACCCTATCCAATATGATTACTCTATAAATATTTGCCCAAGCTCAGCACCAGCCATTAGACCACTAATCACACACAGGTTTGCTATAGTGAAGACCCTGAGTGTCAGCAATTTGAGAAACAAAGCTAATTAGTTTTGATTTAAGGATGGGAAGAGTTAGTAAGTTGAAGGCAAATCCATTCCCGTAGTACAGTGTCTATTTAGAGCACACATGAATGTGAAAATTTATTATTGTTTGCGTAGGGTTTTGAGGAAGAGTGGGAGAGCTTGCTGGGTGAGACATGCAGACACATGCTATGGTCTGTGGCAGTAATTATCAATGACTGGTGAGAGGGCAGGCTGTGGGTGGCACCAAGACATACCACCTTAACAGTCTTACATTAAATACATGCATGTCTAAGTAAACGGCAAGTCCCTGGCTTTGTTGTCTTCTCTTTTTGTGTGTGTTGGTTCTTAGGTTTATTTGAGATAGGTTCTCAGGCTACCTGGACTGACCTGGAGCTCACTATGGAGTCAAGGATGAGCTTGAAATCCTGCTTTTCCTGGCCTTACCTTCCAAGTGCTGGGCTGACACCCAGCTCCCATTTTCACTTCCTAACCTGGTCATTGTCCTGAAATTCCCACCATAAGGAGTTTGGTGAGCAGCACTGGCCCTGAGCCAGTAGTTTTGATTCGGGAAGAGGGTAGCAAAGGAGCCCACTACCCAGACATTGTCACCGGTCTTCTGTGACACTTGTGTTTCTCTGATGTCTTCAAACGTCTGTGTATTTTCAAAACTGGCTTAAATGACAATACCAATGTAGTCCTCCTACCTCTGAGGTGGCAGGGGGCACCCTTACTTCGTCACTGTGATTGTTAATGTTGATTGCC
The DNA here is from genome assembly GCA_001685095.1 of Ellobius talpinus. Classification (NCBI taxonomy): domain Eukaryota; kingdom Metazoa; phylum Chordata; class Mammalia; order Rodentia; family Cricetidae; genus Ellobius; species Ellobius talpinus. The sequence goes on from LOJH01050019.1 coordinate 9,135, forward strand.
AACTGGCCAGTATCTAGAATGACTACAGGACAAGTCTCTGGCATGTGTCGCAAGCATATCCAGATTATCTAGATCAGGTTATGGGAGGAGGATGGCAGTGTCCCAGGGGCGTGGAGAAGAGCAAGCTGTTTGAGCACAAGCATCATTTGTCTCCAAACTGAAGATGTGATAGGCTCCTTATGCCATGCCATGTCTTCTTGCTGTGGTAGTCTGTACGCTCAACATCTGAGCCAAACAAAATCTTTCCTTATGCTGCTTTTCCACAGCACTAGAGAAAGCAGCTAATACAATAAATAACAAACAATTTTATAAGCTGCACAAATTAGCACAACACCCTCATTCTAGATTTTGAGAGGCAATGTCTTTCTATGGAACGCTGGTCAGTCTGATTAAGGGTGAAAAGGAATACTGATTGATTTCAAAATTGTGCCAAACCTGTGTTGTCCTTTATCAGTGTGCTCTCTTTTAATTTGATAAGGCCTTTTAGTTACATCTTAATGGTAAGATCTAATAAAATAACCTTAATGAGTTCTGTAGTTAAAGGGTACTTGTGCTTGCAAAAGATCCGGATTTGATTCCCAGCACCAACATCATGCCTCACAATCTGTGATTCCAAGGACCACACGGTGGCTCACAAGTCTGTGATTCCCAGTACCCACACAGTGGCTCACAAGTCTGTGATTCCAAGAACCCACATGATGGCTCACAATAGTCTGTAACTCCTGACCTAGACAATCTGAGGACTTCTAGCCTCTGTGGGTATGTACATACCTGGTGCACATACATGTATGTAGCCAAAAAATCCATATACATATATGTACCATAAAATAAACAAATCTAAGAAAAGTAAAATGACTTCAGTGAGGTCAGTTTACCTGACTTCCTTGGGAGCCAGTTCTTTCCACTCACAATTGAAACCTTTGGTCAAATGTTGCCTTTCTCTGGGTCACTCTTCTCTTCTGTGAAGTAAGAGGAGATGACATGAAAGAGCTACTGAATTTCCTGGCTATATAACTATATGTAAGTATCTATGTGTGCATGTATTGAACTTCCTTACTTCTGGAACTTGAGCCTAAGGTCTCACACATGACAAGATTACCATAGACCCTACTTTGGGAACTACAGATTAGACAATGTGCATAGTTGATTTGTTTTTTTTAAAGTCTATGCTTCTTAGCTGATTTACTAATTTTACTGGCAAAAATACATTTAATAGAAAAGACAGAAGATCTAGGATCTAGGGGGATCTAGGGTAATAGTAGCTCAATCTCAATGATAAAGTGCCTGTCTAGCATATGCTAGGCCCTAGATTCTATGCCCTGAAACACACACACACACACACACACACACACACACACACACACACACACAC
>LOJH01050025.1:1064-13812 GCA_001685095.1 Ellobius talpinus
GCATCCTTGCCAGCACAAGCTATTATTTATCTTATTGATCTTAGGCTTCCAAATGGGTGTAAAAGGAAATCTCAAATAGTTTTGATTTGCATTTCCTTGATGATTAAGGATGTTGAACATTTCTCTAAGTGTTTCTCAGACATTTGTGTCTTAAAATTTTAGCCCCATACTTCACTTTTAATTGGGTTGTTTTCTTGATATCTATTTTTCTTAGTTATTTATATATTTTGGATTTAGACCATGATTGACTGTATAGTTCCTAAAAGTCTTGCCTGTTCTGTGGGCTGTGACTTTGTCCAAATGATGTGTTCTTTGCTGTACAGTAGCTTTTCACTTTCATGAGATCCCATTTATTAAATATTAACCTCAGTGTCTGTGCTAGTAGTGTTTTGTTCAGAATGTTTTCTCCTGTGCCATTGAATTCACTTTCTCTTCTATAGATTTCAGTGTATCTTTTTATGTTGAACTCTTTGATCAATTTGGAGTTGAGTTCTGTGCAGGGTAATAAGTATGGATCTCTTTGCATTCTTCCACATGCAGACATCCAGTTTGCCTAGCACAATTCATTAAAGAAACTTTTTATACAGTGTGTATTTCTTGCTCTTTATAAAAAAATCAGGTGTCCATAGGCGTATGGATTTATGTCTGGGTCTTCAATTTGATTCCATTGATGAATGTGTCTGTCATTGTATTAGTATTATGCTGTTTTTGGTTCTGTAGTAAAACTGAAATCAAGTAGTGATACCTCTAGAAGTTCTTTCATTATTCAGAATTGTTTTAGTTATTGTGTGTGTGTGTTTCCATGTGAATCTGAAAATTGTCCTCTCAAGATATGTGAAGAATTTTGTCAGAACTTTGATGGAAATTGCATTGAATATGTAGATGCTTTTGATAAAATGGCCATTTTTGCTGTCTTAATCCTGGCAATCCATAAGAATAGGAAAGCTTCATATCTTCTGATGAAATCTTCTTCAGTTTCTTTCTTCAGTGTCTTGAAGTTAGTATCATACAAGTCTTTCACTTGCTTGGCTAAAGTTACTGAAGATATTTTATATTATTTGATTATACTGTGAAAGGTTTTATTTCCCCAATTTCTTTCTTAGTCTGTTTGTCCTTTGTATATATGAGGACTACTGATTCTTGTGAGTTAATTTTGTATTCAGTCACTTGCTGAAAGTGTTTATCAGCTGTAGGAGTTTCCTGGTATAATTTTTCGGATCACTATATTGTGGTGGTTTGAATAAGAATGGCTCATATATTTGAATGCTGAGGGAGTGGCATTATTTAAGAAGGATTAGGAGGTATGGTCTTTTGGCATAGGTGTGACCTTGTTGGAGGAAGTGTGTCTAGGCGTGGACTTTGGATTAAGATGTAAAGCTCTCAGCTACTATTCCAATGCCATACCTTTCTGCTTTCTGCCATGATGACAATGGAGTAATCTTCTAAAACTGGAAGCAAGGCCCTAGTTAAATGCTTTCTTTTATAAGAGTTGCTTTGGCCATGGTGTCTCTTTACAACAATAGAACACTGACTAAGATCCTTCTGTATATTATCACATTATCTGCAAAGAATAAAGATTCTTTGATATCTTCATTTCCAATCTCTCTCCCCTTGATCTCCTTCAATTGTCTTATTACTGCAGCTAAGACTTTAATAATGTTGAAACATTATACTAGATGGGTGTGGCAAAGGGGAGCTGCTTTCATGATGGGGAAATTCAAGAATTTTACAGACAAATAAATATACCCTACATGCTACAGCTTCGTGATTAGTCACCCCTCAATAGTACCATCAACCAATGGCCAAACCTTCAACATATGAGCCTGTTGGAGTAACATTTCTTATCCAACCCATAACTATCATTTTTCTCCCTTTTGCTAACTTTGAGTATGATTTATTCTTGCTTTGATTTTCTTGTTCCTTGAACTGTAAACTTAGACTGTTTACTTTATACCTCCTCTTTTGATATTGATATTTAAACACTAAACTTCCCACACACATTTCATGTTACTGATGTTACAATTCATATGTATTTCTTTTGTACATTCACTCAGAAAACTTTTATAATTACATTTATTCTTGCTGCTGTTGTGTTTTAAACTTTATGCCAAAATTCAAATTGTTTAATCCAGCTGAGTATAGTGGTACATGCCTATAATCCTAGCTATAATTTTTATAATTCCTAATCGGAAACAATAGTGTAGATTCATGAATCTGAGGCCCCTCTGATGTCACTGCAGCCACTGTAGCTGCAGCTCTGCTGTTACCAATGCTGTTACTTCTCTTCATGTTAGCAGCTCAGTCCACTCTAGTACACATATTTGAGAGAAGTCTTTTATTGGACTTAACGGTGCAAGACCAGAGGACGCATCACGGGAAGTGTTTCCCAGTCTACTCCCCAGGTGAGATAACAGACTCCTTAGACAACCAGGAACCCACCAGTCACAGTAAGCCTTTCATGCAAATGAAGACTCATGTTGATAATGAGCACAATGTGCTCACTTTTGCACCCTGTCACAGCACTCCTTTGGTAGGCCAACCAAAGTACTCACTGACAGGAAATGGTTTCAAAATCATCTAGAGTTTATCAAGGCTTGCAATGGCATAAAGTCCAACACAAACTGATTAAATCCATGGCAGCTGAAGATGTGCTTTCAGGATCTAGAGCAGTGCAATCTTTGGGTGACTTCACTGAAGTCTCCTTTAAGTGCTCCTTTAAGTACTTTCATGCTCCCATTAAGGTACTCCATGTTACTGTTTGATTGGCAGGACAACAAGAGAGGGCCCAACAGTTAAGGCATAAAATTACTTCAATCTTTGTTTATTTACAAAAAAAATGAGCATTTCGTGAGTGTTGAAAGTAAGAACTTAAAGAGCTAGTCATTAACACTAACAGCGGTTTTAACAATAATCTAGCAATGCTTCACGCCTGCCCACTGCCCTAGAGTGAGGTAGGTCCCCTTTTTCTGTCTCAGGTCTCCTGGAAATGACCTCTCTATGCTTTTACTCCCTTAAGAAAAGCTTTATCTCTCCTATACAGTCTAAAGGATAGCGTTCACTTTCATAACATTGCTGCTGGCCAAGGGCCTTGCTGTTGTTGTTGTCATCATCGTCATCATCGTCATCGTCGTCCACCCACTTTGTACAGGTCCATTACACCTCCAGATGTAGGAAATGTGGGACATTATGGCTTTTTCCATTTTTTGCCTGTTTTGTCCACAATACACACACTGGTCACCTCAGGTGTACTATAAGTTGCTCAGACTTACTTTAATGTTCTTTCTTTCTAGGTTCATTTCTTCAACTCTTTTGATTTATTCATTTATTGGGGGATTTTTGTGCTTTGGGAGAAGGAGTGTTGTGTTATTCCTCTGAGTGGTAAGTTTAAGTGACCCGTCTTTAAGTCCTATGATTCTTTCTTCCACATGGTCAAACCTGTTATAGAAAATCTGAGTTAAGGGCAGTACTGATGGGGATGCATAAGGTAGAAATGTGTTGTATTCATGTGCGAAATTCTCAAAGAATTCATAAGATATTATATTTAAAAAAAGATGATACAAATTTTGGGTTAGTCACCTACTAGTTCTTTGACATATCTGTAACAGACAAACAATACATAGTTCTAGTAAATTAACAAATATGTGTTTTTCCAAGCATTTTAAATCAGTAGTGACAGGAATCACCGAGAATACTGAATCCCTCATGTTCAATGCCAATGTATCCAACATTGAATGGTATTGGAATTATTAAAAACTTAGGAAGATTTCAAATGATATAAAAAGCCTCATTTAATTTGATAGCCTATGTTGTCAGGGAGAGACATTGCCCCACATTATAGGGTATAAGTATATAATTTATGAAATTTTAATAATAGCAACCTTCTATATGGCTTTTTCAAGGGTCTTTAATGTTAATTTTCCCTTCCCATATTCCCTACCCTACTTTGCCCTCCAATGCTCTACCCCATTTGACCTTTTCTTTGGGGATGCACTGAGAAGTAACATAGTTAGATCATGTTGTAGCTCTGTGTCTAGGTTCATGAGGAACATCTACTGTGACTTCCACAGTGTCTGCACAGTCTGCATCCCCACCAAGAGTGCATAAATGTTCCCTATCACCACATTCATATCGCCGTATGTTGGCAGTTGGATTTTATTCATTCACTTTATTTTTATCTCAGTCATTCTGACATGGATAAGATGAAATCTCAAAGAAGTCTTCATTTTAATTTATTTGATGGCTAGGAAGGGTTACCAGGTATGTCATGCATGGGTGACCCATTCTGAATTGATCATCAATGGAGTAACATAACAACCATCCCCCTTGTTGAACCTGTTGTCATTGCTCTGGGATACCCTTCCAAACTTGACCACAAGACTTTAATCCTGAAGACACCAAACACATTGGTCAAAGGACACAGGAAAAGAAAGCTGATACCAACCTAAAACTTTCATCTCTACTAACTAGCTTTTGTAGTATAAATAGTTCTATGTGTGCTACTGGATAAGAAAAGTAGTCAACAGTTTTACCCAGCAGTGAACCCTGCAAGCTACAATAACAACTGGGCTGTCAAGATAAGCTCCGTGGAGCAGTAGTAACAAAAATGGTATAGGAATAATCAGCCACATTAGGATTGGATTTAAAACCCACTCCACAAAATAGAACTCATGCCTGATACTGTTAACTGGACTAAACACCCACAGCTCATTAGATCATAAGTTCTAGGTAAGAGCCCAATATTATTTATCTGTTAAATGGACATACTCATGAACAGCTTCCTAAGTTCTTATCTTCATACTCTTAGATTAGCACATCTCTCAACCCTCATCAGAGAGGCTTCCTTTGCAGTAGAAGACAATTAATACAGGGCCCCACAACTATCAACATTAAGAGAACAAGAGACATTCAGTGTTCCACTAGAAATACGACTACCACACCACACACCGCCTTCCAGAGCTCAGGGATCTTCATGGGGAGGGTGCAGAAAGAGTATAAATGATAGAAGTAGAGGACATCTGTAGCATAACAGTATTTTCTGGGTGAGACAGGGCCATGGCACACATGAACTCATGGAGTTGTGACTGTACATACAAGACTTGCATAATATCAAGCAAAATAGACTCCCAGCATGGTTTGGAAGTGGCTCAGGAAGTCCTACCTCTCGCTGAGAGATTACTGTCAGTTGATAGCTACTGGGGGAGAGAGAGTCAGTTTTTGTCAGGGCTGTGACCCATGAGAGGCTACTCATTAGTATTAAATTGTTCTGCAACGTATGCATACAGAGGGCCCTAAGTGGACTCAGTGGATTTGAAAAGAAAAATTACATGAAATTGGGAGGGAAACATAGTGGGGAGGATAGGGAACATCCTGGTGGAGAGAATTGGAATGGACTAGATCAGAATGCATTATGCACATGCATGAAATTACCAAACATTTTTAAAGCCTCATTTAAGCCACTGAGAGGCTGGGAACAGCTGTTGATGAAGCACTTGTCTCACAAGTAGGGAGACCTCAGTGTGACCCCAGAATACATGTAAGAATGCCAAGCATGTCTACACCGGTGTGTCAGGGGAGTTCTGTTGTTTTCAGCCAATGAAGTCATAACTAATTACATCTCTATATATCCTGTATGTGATGCAGGAAGCAAAGTTGCTTTAAAGAGAGTATACTAGAAATCAAGCCTGTCTACTTTCACAATCTGTAAAACTTTGAGCAGAATGTTATCTCTCTCAGCATCCTGCTTTATTTGTTTAGTAAAGCAGATGATTGACAACTGCCTGTTCAGAAATTAGGGCAAGGTTTGAATAATACATCTGTTAGACACACAGGCTTTGTCGCCAGAGTACTGGTGTGTGCACTCTAGTCTCTGTGGTTTAGTATCTAGTGACTATTTTATCGACTCAAATGTTAACTATTAGAAAAGGTCTACAAACTATAAAATAATAGTGGTGATGGTGGTGATGGTGGTTGTGGTAGTGTGATGGCGGTGGTCGTGGTGGTGATAAAACCTTCTCTGGATTTTAATAAAAAAAAGTCAGGCTTTGTGGCACGCACTTGTAATTTCAATCTCAGTGCTACAGAGCCAGACAGTCAGATTCTTGCTGTTCACTAGCCAACCAACCTAGTTTCTTCAGAGAGTTCTGAGATAATAAACACCAGGTCTCAATGAAAAACGTAGGTCACTCCTAAGGAATGACAACAAACCTGTCCTCTGGCCTCCACATGCACATTCATACATTTGCACCACCACCATTTTTATAGTTTACAGACCTTTTCCAATAGGTTACATTTGAGTTGATGAAATAGTCACTAAATGCTAAACTACAGAGACTAAAGTGCACACACCAGTACTCTGGAGGCACAAAGCCTGTATGTCTAACAGGTGTATTATAGAAATACACACACACAAATGTGAACCAAAAAAAGAAAAATAAAAAATAAATATACAAAAAAATGTATAGAAGGGATTACCCAGCAAGGGTGCAAGCTTGGTCAAAACTAAGTATTATCAACATCTGGTGTAAATCTTCTCTCCAGTCAATAGCTTTCCTCATCAACATTCTGTAGCCCACAAACAAAACAGGTGAACAGTTACTACCAGAAAAGCCTGCCCTGGGAAACGATGGTGCAGATGACAAGGCAAACTCATTACTCTCTTGGCAGTTACTCATTAATCAAGTCCAGTTTACACAGTAGACCCTGAGCTGGGTCAGGTCCTCAGGGACCTTCCCAACGTCTGCAAATTGGCCTGCATTTTACATCCTGTGAGGACAAGCTGACTACTCACTATGATGGTGTGTTTAAAACTATTTTTTCTTGTGGTGACATAATTCAGTTTCATAAACACCATGAGCAGTGATGAACACAAGGCTCTAACCCTGTCTTCTAAGACTTTTCTTCTTCTTGAAACAATTTATTATTTCTGCTTATACTGCATGAAAAAAACATAACAGAAACTCAAGTCCTAGAGGAAGAAGCAATGTTCACTCACCTACCATATGATAGTGGGAGACAGATTTGAACTTCGTTCCTCTTTCCCCCTCTGCTCTAAGCAAAGTCAACAAGAAAGTATTTGTAAATAAGGCAAGAACAAGATTTAGCAGGTAGGAGGATCTCTCAAGTAAGTGTCAGTTAGAAAAAAATTCAATCTATGAATTGGCCTTAGATTATTGATGCAAAATTCAAAATACAAAGGTAAGAATGGATGGTACTTGGGAATAGCAGTGAAAGTTTCCAGAAATGTGTGAGAGAGGAATTTTGAGTCAGCATGTCATGCATAGCATAGACATTGGGCTTGCAAAAGATTTAATAGGAAAGGAGAAGAATATGTTTTGTCAGAAGGGTACTGTATTATGGGAGGAAATAATTAAAATGCAAATGGTGTTTAGATGTTGACACTCTCTAAGTTCTCATGAAATACAAAAAGACATTTATATATATAAAATTTAGGCATTTTTATAAAATACAAGTACACATATTTGAAAGTATGTGACTTACTTAAAAAATGTCACATTTCTACAGGATGTCAAAGTCAGAAGATGAAGCAAAGTTTCTAGCAGTGAGCTAAATGTTACATAAAAATCATGGAAGAGGTCAGTTAATGGGAGGATATGAGTATCCTATAGGCAGAAGTCACAGATAAAGTAAACTGGAATGAGTTTTGAGATTCGGAGAAAGCAGGAGAGAGATCAAAGCAGAGAAACAAATACAGATGATGTGAGTTTGGAAAAGGCCTCAATCTGTTTGGGGTTTTTAGAACAAAATATTTAATTCCTGGTAATCTATAAAGAAAAGGGGCTTTATTTGGCCCATGGTTCTGGTCACTTGACAGTCCTAACAGGATAATGCCAACAACTGGTAAGGGCATCCTTTCCTGTATAACACTATGGCAGAGACAGAGATGTGGAAAAAGGAAAACAGGAACCTACAGAAGGCTGAGCATATAGACTGGCCGCATTTTTACATCCCATTTTGTTAGAATCAAACCCAATCTACTGGAATGACATTAACATCCTTCAAAGCTTATGCCACATGACCTTGTCACCCTCCATAGGGCCCCTTCTCTTAAAGGCTTGCTACCATTAATTACATATGGGTCAAGCTTCCAGCACATGAAACTTTGGGGGAAATATTCAAATCACAGCCAATCCAAAGCAGGAAATAAAATAGCTGGGAGCAACTTGCAGTGCTTTACTTTGTGAGAAAGTAGACTTCCTGTAGCCTTAGGCAGAAACTCCCATGAAATTTTACATAAGGCATTTCTAACTGTAATAGCTCTTTGGTCCTGCACATTGTGCTTTAGAACAAGATCATGCATTTTCCCTGTCTGTTTTGTTCTTAAATATACTTCAAATTAGAAGAGAGATGTGTCTTTACTAGAAAAATGGGTTACATCAAACCCTAGTCCATGTATATTTTATAGGCAGGGAATAATTAAAGGATCAGATTAAGTTCAGAGCAATAACCAAATCTCTGCTCAGAATTAATGTGCCTCATTACTTGAGTGAAGTTTGAAAGAGTAGGTCCTAACCAATCCTCAGTCAGCACTAGTGGCATGCTCCCAGTTCAATTAAGAAACTCACTCCCATTTTTATAAAATATTTTACAACTTGATGAAATATTCTAAGATAGAAATTATATTTGGTCATCTGTGCAAACTTTCATTTTGTGGAAACTGCTGTAATTCCTACCTTAAGTATTTCAATGACAGTCAACATAATCTTCCTCAATGAGGAAAACTCATTAAGTATTTCAATGACATTCAATATAATCTTCCTCAATGAGGAAAACTTAATTGGAAAAAAATAAGATTTCAATATAGCAATGCACAATACTAAGAAAATGTTTGCTTAAATCTAAATTTGCTCAATGCTTAGAATAACTGATTCAATCCATTCAATTTGGGGTCTTCTATTCCATTATTTCAATAATCTATCCTTTCAATTGCTAGAGTATGTCTTTATATTTCTGCTTATCAACATCAAACATGAGTGTTTACTTTCTAAGACAGGTCTCTTGCAGAGATGACTTCAAAGATCTCATCCATTACTATACATAAAGCCCTTTGCTTTCCTCCTGTCAAAAAAACATGGGTTTTCTCCATTCTTTGTAAATTCAAAGTTTGGCTGTTTAACTGGCTGTGGACAATGTGGTATTAGTAAGTGTATTAGTCACCTTTCTTATCCCTGACTCAACTGACAAGAAGCAATTTTATTTTAGCTGGTTAGAGATGAGACCATCCAACATGGTAGTAAAGTAAGATGACATTCACGGCAGTGACCAGGCTCATGACTCCTCATATTTTTGTGGACCAGGAAGCAGAGACTAGAAAGGAAGTGGGTTTATCTATAAACTTCAAGAACTCTTCATGGCTGACTTCCTCCAGTAAGTCCCCATCTCATCTCTCAAAACAGCACCATCCAGAGGATCAAGTATTCAAAACTGAATCTATGATATATTTCATATTCAAATCTCAACAGCAAGCAAACAATGAACAAAGATCTTTAAAATTATTTGCCTTGTCGTTGACTTCAGGTGAGACAGTGTGAATGAACCTCATCCATATTGTAGAGCATTTAAAATAACACAGACAGCCTACTAACCACCTCACATGAAGCTGTTTTCGATAATCTTCTAGGTGAGTGCATCCACTTGAATGACCCAGAAAAGACTTGCAAAACTTGCAATCTAGGCTCAACCCAGATTGCTGACTCTCAAAACCATAGGCAAATAAATTGCTCTTTTGTCAATAACATTTGTATGATTTGTTATACAACAGTATACTAGTATACTGCTGCCCTCCAAAAAAAAGTGACCTCCGTCATTTAAAGAGGAAAAAAGAAAAATATCTGACTGATCAGATAAAGAGGAAATGAAAGTATCAGTGTGCTAAGCCCCAGTTTAGTTTAACCACATCCACACCACCACTAACTTCTCTCATGTTTTCACTCTTCTAAGTTAGGTGAGTACCCCACACCTGTGTAAATAACTGACCCCCATGTAATTTCATAGAAACTTTCCTACTGTCCCTTGACCCATTCTTGCTGATGGCAGAATTCTGGGAAGGAACATAAGTGTTGGGCTCACATCTCACTGTCTGCTTGAGCAGCTCAGAAGGCTGTTGCCCTTCTGTGGGTGACACTGTGATTGACATGGGAAAAGCTACAGCAAGATTCTCACTTAATCCTCATCCCCAAAATAAGAGGAAAATCCATTCATGACAAGTGTTTAATCAGAGATGGGAGTCATAATTGGGTGCAGACCTTTTTTTCAACCAAGATTTTCTTTGTCCATAGGAAACATTAGTTGGTTTGGTCTGAGATAGGGTGCCAACCTCTATTTGGTTTTGTCATTATCAATCAATAGATGATTGTTATGCATAGTGCTAAGAAAAAAACAGTTCAGATGTACTAGGAAGTATGCAAACTGATCACATTTCACAGGGCCAATAAAGTGTCCGGAATTACATCAGTGCCATTTTTGACTGGAAATAGGCCATCCATAGCCAGGAAAATGAAAGAAAGAAAAGGCCCAGAAGCAAAACCTGTAGACGGCAGCTGCTCACTCATTTCCCAGCCACCCAGACCCCAAATAATCACACAGAAACTGTATTGATTACAACACTGCTTGGCCAATTAACTCATGCATAGTACTAGCTAACTCTTACATCTTGAATTAACCCATTTCTATTAATCTATCTTACCACAAGGCTCATGGTTTACTAGCGAGGTTCTCTGGTGTCTGTCTCCTTCAGCAGCTACGTGGTGTCTCTCTGACTCTGCCTACTTTCTCCCATCATTCAGTTTAGTTTTCCCACCTAGCTCTATTCTGTCCTGCCACAGGCCAAAATGGTTTCTTTATTAACCAATGGTAATAAGCCATATTCACAGCCTACGGAGGGGAATCTCACATCAAGAGCTCAAGACTCTTTCCTAACTACTTGATCCATCCCAGTCATCCCCATCCTTTTCTCAAACAAAGACAAAGAAACATCACTTCCTACATTACTAATGTACAACTCTAAAATGATCTAACAAGACAATACTACACATCCTAGGGAAAAACATAAGCCTTGAACTTCTTTTAAAAAAAAGTGACTCAGTTGAATTTCTGGCCAGTTACCTAACAAAACCCTAAGGAATCATAGAACACAAGGAACCTTGGCTGAGAAAGGGGAAACCTCAGAGTAAGGAAGCATCTAAGAAGTAAAAATCTGGGACTTTCTGCCTAGCCGGGAGTAGACTTTGAGTGGACTGAGGAAAGTGGACATCAACAGAAAGAAGCCTAAACATGAAGAATGTCCTTGGCCTCAAAAATAGCCAAAAAATAAAATTACTTCAAATTCCCAAAAAGTTATTGATGATGATAATAATAATAATAATAATAATAATAATAATAATAATATATTAGTCTCATGTAAGGCATCCCAACTGTAGTTTCCCATCTGTCCTCTCCTCCCAATCTTTCTCCCCACCTCCTCTCTACCCCAGATCCACTTCTTCTCTGTTTCTCTTCAGAAAAGAGCTGGCCTCCCAGGAACATCCTCTGAAGTTTATAAAAGGGTAGAATAGAAAGGACCTTAGGATAATGTGTATGTAGAGGTCCTCAGTGTGGTGAAGGCAGCTCTCCTCTATGCATTTTCATCTGAAATTGGTTTACTTCTGCTTTTATATTTGAAAGCTGTTGTAGTTGGAATCTGAATGGTTCCCACAGGCTTATGTTTAGAGCACTTGTCCCCACTGTGGTATCATTTTGGAAGCTACTGAACCCTCATAAGTAGGGTCAGACTGATGAAAATAGGTCATGAGGGCACACTTTGAAGGAATAAACCATTCCTATCTCCAGTATAGTCCTCTGTCTGCTTTCTAGCCTGATGCCCTGTGAATCACGACTCCAGCCACAGGTCATGAACTCTTTGGCTCCCATGCCTGGCCTGACATGGTAGAATAAATCTCTTTGAAACTGTGATCAAAACAAGGATTTCCTCTTATGTTGTCTCTGTCAGTTTTGTTTTTGCTTTTACCAAATGTTCTTTTTTATTGTTGTTATTATTATTGAAAATAGATTTTTTTTCATATAATATATCCTGATTATGGTTCCCCCTCTTTCTGTTCCTCCTATTTCCTTCTCATCTCCCCTCCCATCCAGATTCAACCTCTTTCTGTCTCACATTAGAAAACAAAGAGGCTTCTAAGGGATATAAAGAAAATAAAATATAAGATAAAACATAAAACACAATGGAATAGGACAAAACAAACAAAATGGAAAGAAAAGAGCCCAAGAAAAGGCACAAGCAACAGATATAGGTGCAGAGCCCTACTCATTCCCATACTCAAGAATCCCAAACAACACAAAAACAAAAGCCATAACACATATGCAAAATATCTGAAGGGTAAAAATAAATAAATAAAGTAAAATTTTTTGAAAGAAGAAAGAAGAGAAAAGTAATAGCCCTGGCATGAAATTATGAGAAATGGAAAGATAATGTTGAGGTTGTTTTTCATTGGCCATTTACTTCTGGTCATGTAGCCTACCCTTAAGAGTAGTTTTTCCACACTGAAACTCCCTTGGAGAAAGCTTAATTTTTTTATTGATTTTTTTATTGAGCTCTACATTTTTCTCTGCTCCCCTCCTTGCCTCTCTCCTCCCCACTTCAACCTTTCCCTAAGGTTCCCATGTTCCCAATTTTCTCAGAAGATCTTGTCGTTTTCTACTTCCCATGTAGATTAGATCTATGTAAGTCTCTCTT
>LOJH01050026.1:774-12747 GCA_001685095.1 Ellobius talpinus
AAGAAAAGTGATTTGCTGTAAGATTGTGTCTCTTAGAAAATGTCAGGATCGGCACACTTAAAATCTCACCAATGTGACTGTCTAAACATAGGCCGACAAGGAAAATAGATATGCCACTCCCTCCCTGTTTGATCTATCAATCCCTCTTGAGTTCTTGATTTTTCTTCTATAATTTTAAATAAATAATAATGTGGTATTATAAATAATTTTAGAGTATAAACATTCATATTTATATAACATCTTGTGTGTATTTAGCTATTATTGCCCATATGTCCATGTGCTTAGGGTTGTCCATCTAGGCATTAGAGCTTGAAGAAAACTAGTCTTTGTTTCCTTGGCAGTCTTAATGTTTTTGAAAAATAATTAAGCAGTTTAAGAAAATTAGTATTGTTGGGCAGGTGGCTCATGCCTTTAATCCCAGCACTTGGGAGGCAGAGGCAGGTAGATCTCTGTGAGTTTGGAGCCAGCCTGGTCTACAAGAGCTGGTTCCAGAACAGATTCCAAATCTACAGAGAAACCCTGTCTTGAAAAACAAAATCAAAAAAATTAGCATTAAGTGTACTGGTAAATAACTAACAATAAGTAACTTAATCAATGACTCATTACTTCTCCTTGGACAGTCTGTATATCTGCCTTCTTGCAATTTTCAAGGAATCATAAAAAAGTTCTTAAACTTTCATTGTTCTCTAAGTCCAAAACTCAGTTATTTTTCTGATCAAATATAATTTGATTTGTTAATGTATCTTATTTGCTACTTCTTACTGCTTAAGATTTAGGACTCTTTGTGACATTAATAAGATATTTTTTCTTAAATTTCAGTATTGTACTACACAGAAATTTCAGTATTGTACTACACAGAAATTTCAGTATTGTACTACACAGAAATTTCAGCCCTTAGCTTCCAGGCATTTTTACTCCTCCAAATTTGTCTCCATTTCCTTTTTCAGATTCAAAGTGATCTTGCTGTCTAATCTTGAGATACCTCAAGTACTAAAGATATATGTACATCCCTTTGTCTGAATTTCTTTCAATCACAGGAAGTGGATGCTTTTTAATCTCCCTCACTCCGAGCCCCCTCTCCTGAACTTTCCATTGATTCAGCCCACAGCGGTCACTCAGTCCTCCTTTTTCTACTATTCTAAAATCAGCATCTCACTCCTTCCATCTTTTTTTTAAATTTGAAACACATTTTTTCATACTTACATCATAATTGGTCCATTCAGTTTTTGAGATCTTTGTGGACAAAGAGATTTAGGGCTTTCATGAAACACTTGAGTAGAATTTTGTATTTGTAGTTTGCCTTTCTTGAATACAAGAATATTGCTGATTGCTTAAATTACAGTGTGTGTGTGTGTGTGTGTGTGTGTGTGTTAATGATGGGGACTCCAAATTTATCATCTGTATTTAATAAACACTAAAAATTAACAAAAACTTTTGTAGAAACAGAGTGCTAAATACAATAAATTTAACTCTTTCCAATTTTTTTTGTCAAAAATTAAATGCTATCCGCTAAGAATATTGAGTCTTCAATAGTTAAGCAAGGCTTAGAAGGCAGTCAAATGAGTTTTAAAACAATCATTTCTAAGACAATATAACATGCTAAGGTGCATATTAAACTAATTATTTACATTAATATTTCATTTCACATATTATACATTCAAAAATATTTAGAGTCAACCTTTTGAAATATTAGTTTACTTTTTTACATTTATACTAGTATTTTGTCTGTATGTAAGCATTATACTCTTTGCAGGCCTGGTATCATTGGAGTCCAAAAGAAGGTGTCCAATTTCCTGGAAATAGCATTGTAGAAAGTTGTGAACCACTAAGTAGATTATTAAAACTGAGTCTAAAGTATCTGCAATAACAGAAAGAACTCTTATCCCCTGAACTCCATGATTTAAAGTCAAGACTGATCACCAAAGTCTTGATCTTTGTCTCATACTCTAGTTTGTGTGGAGCTTGTGCTGTCCAGAATGTCTCCTTGGGGGTGAAGCTATTTGACATATACATTTGTTTTACAAAGAAGCAGAAAACTATTATTATGTGATACAGAAAGCAAACATCATTACGGAAACAACGTAGATATACTAACAGAAGTTTTGAAGATTTAGATTAGCACTTTAAAAAGAGTTTGGTATGGAGTTGCAGTTGAGTCATAGGTTCTCGTTTAATATGCAAAGGAACCTGAGCCAACTGTAAAATTATGAACTTGCAAATCTATGCATTCAAATATTTACCAGGTTCATGAATTACCTCATCAAAATTTTATATTTCATATGGTAATATTTTATGGTAGTTAGCAAATATGGAAGAAAGGGAGAAGGCAGGTTATCCAAAGAGAAAGAAGAAAACATGGAATTTAGAGTAACATAATTCTGCATTCCCAGACTGTGGTTGCTCAAATGACACCAGAATCACTATCTTTTATTCCCTTTAAGATGAGCACACTTGTTTTTTTTGCATCAAAAATTATGTCACCACGACATGAGACTGAAAGAATGATCCCTTTTTCCCTGGAGGACTCTTCTGAATAGAAACCAAGTACCTTCTCCATGATGGATTTCACACTGAGTATAGACTATCTGCTGTTATTTCCTCCTGAACTTTCACTTAAGATTGTTTTCTAAATTTTGTAATAACAATAATAACATTAGGATTCAAGTATGTTGTAGAAGGTTGTTTTAAAAAATAATATGGTTATAACTAAGTAAAAATAAAATAAAGGTCATGAAATAAAAGGTTAATTAAATACCCTTAGATAAGCTTAATGCTTGTTTGCCTACAATATTTCCTTTAGTGTTGATTTGTTGTTTGTATCCTTTTGACAAATGGTTATTTAAAAATTATTATTAAATTTTAGAGTTTTTATGCTTTCTCATTGATTTTTGGAGAATGAGTCATTGCTTTAACCATTAAAGATTTCCTTTGGGAAAGCAGTGCCTACTTAGAACATTCTTACTAAATTAATTGATTATTTTAAGCTTCCTTTAAATAACAGATACCAAAATTGGGTTTTAAATTTTTCTCTATTAGATTAAAAATTAATACATAATATTGTAAAATACTTTGAATTTTGCTATCAAAAATTCAAAATTAGTTGCAGGGTTTCCTCAAAGAATAAAACCAAGCGATTTCATCAATTAAAAGAGAAAAATACACAGCCTATCAAAAATCCATTTGATCATCCTTTGTCCATGTACTTCTGCCCACGCCTACAAAGCAGGAGTTTTCTCACTCATCTGAAAGCACATTTATGTAGACTTCAAAAGAGAGCAAAGAAGTCTATAAGATACATTTCAGGAGGAGGAAAACAAAGCAAGAAATGATTTAATTTATTTAATTATAAAATCAAAGTAAATTAAATTTAAGAAACTTGTCTGTAGAGTTGGTAGGAGAGTTTAGTGGATAATAAGCATGGTTCTCTGCCTAATGCCTTGAGTTCTATCTGGGACTGACAAGGAGGAGGGGAAGAATTGATACCCACAAATTGAGCCCTGACCTCCATAGGTGAGCCCAAATTACCTCATACACCCAAATGTACAAACTATAACACACATATAATATATATTCAATAATTTTTAAAATGAAATCCATGCATGTTTATGAAACTGAATGTTACTGTTCTTACCCTTGTATTCATCTCTTTCTTTGGTAGACACTGTTATCATATTATTGCAAATCTCACCATGATACAAGTCCTATTGAAGATAGGTTTTCAATTGTACATTTCATAACATGGCATTTAGTTAACTTTACAGATACACATGCCCATACCATCCCTAATTCAATATGGATGAAAGTATCAAACTGTCTTCAAAGAATTTTAGAATGCCTCATCAAATAGCAGCCTTATTTCCTAAATATAAAAACAATGATGAAGACAGGGCACCATCTTGATTAATTTGTTTTAACTATCATCAATATAGTAAAAGAAAACATCAAATTAGAAAAGGCTGAAATCTGAGACACAGAACATTTTCTCTAATCCTATTAAAAGTGACTAATTTTGTTAGTTAATTAAAAGTTTAGTAAATGCTTGTACCTTAGTCAATGACATATGAACTTCAAAAGAGTCACAGTTGAATAATCATTCAATTGATTGTGTTATGGAAACAAACACAGCTAGGGAACAAAAGATGTAGAATATAAGGAAAAACATTATAATAATGACTAATTTTACAAATAGAAATATACCAATATGCACATTTAGAAAACTTAATCTTTATATAATATAAAATAAAGTGCAATGGACATATTATATTTATTGGATCTGTGACATTCTCCATAATTAATTCTCCTATATCAAACTCCAGAGTTAGCAGAAGTGATTCCAGCCTCATGATCTGAGATCATGTGACCTCAAACTTGTTGTATAATTAGAATGACAGGCATCTGTGATGGATGAGGCAAATAACATAATAAAATCTTTAGCATACTTTCTGACACATAATATAATTTATGTTACGTCTTTATGCTTATTCCAACACTTTGCTACCCACTTGGTGATTTCAGGACCTGTCTCAAAGAAATGAGAACAAAATAAGGTTAATGGAAAATTAGTGAGCAATGGTCATATAATATAAAATACATTATAAAAGTATACAAATATTCCCCAAAGTGTATCAGTATTTTGGGCATAAAATATTTTTCATTTCACCTGTCTAATTTATCCACTTAAACTATTTTCATATTGTTCTTCCTAAAGATAGTTATACACAAATATAATATCTTAAGATTTTGTAGGGTTCTTTATATTTTGTCTGTTAAGAGAAATATGATCTCTCCAATTGTCTCATTCACTTTGATGGTACCAATAGATTTCCCCAAGCATGTCTAATATGTCCATATAGGTGGCTCATGATAATTAATGACAGCTTAAGTATTGGTTGACTTGAATAGTACCCTTGACTAAAAGAAAATCACAGAAATTTTTTAGTAATATATAGATACCAAAACTGAAATTAACATTTTTATTACCACTATTCTAAATTGGATAGTTGTGGTAAGCAGTGTATAATTGATTATAACTTCAAATTAAAATGTATTACATAAAGTCCTAGATTAGAAGATTTTTTTATTCACTAGAAGAAAGGTTTAATCAATGTTCGATTGTTTTATGACTTTTTCTTTTATTTTTCTTAGTATCAATGTTAGAATAAGTACGCAGCTACCTTTGTGTGAATTTCTGTCCATTCCCCTCCAGGACTGAGGTGGTTGTTTTACACTCATATCTCAGTGTGGTTTCCCTATCCTGCAAGAAAAGCCAGACAAGCAATCATTCTCCATGTGGTACATGTTGAACTAATTCACTTCAGCCCAAACTTACTTCCATAAGGATCACATGACCTTTTCACGGCTTTGGAACTTATAACTTATAAAACATTCTTGAAAATTCAGTTTCCTATGCCGCACCAATGAGACTAAATTTCAAAGGCACTTGCCATGACAAAAGTTGATACAAAGGAACTAGTAATTTATAAGAACACAAAAAATTGTTTGATTACTGATTAAATTTAAGGAAAGCAATTAGCAACCAAAATATGATGATAATGTACTATATTTTGTGACTTGGTTCTGTGGCTGGAATAGAGAGTTGGAAGCTTCCTTTTCTTAACTGTCAAAAAGATTTTATCTTTACGTAAGCATATCCTGCAGAAAAAAAAGTCAGCCTTCTCCTTTCTCCAGATGAAGTGTCATCATCATATTATTCAGATTGTATAACCCAAACCATCTAATTTTTAAGCTCTCCTGTCATATTTCCATATTTATTTGTGAATAAAAGATAATAGAATGGAGTGACCAAAGTAAAATGGCATATAAATTTTCCTCTCCTGGCAAAATAAATCAAGAGGTAGAGTGAAGTGTGCTTTGTTTCTTTCAAATAATTCTCTACGGTTTTTGTAGGCCACTTTAATTAGCAAATAAAATCCCAGTTAAGCTTAAAAATAGGTCATTAAAGCATTTGGTACAATGATAATGTGCAGCAATCACATGTCTAATCCTAGGAACAACATGGTGCTTTTGCTATATACTGTTACACAATCTGTGCTATTATATCCATAGAGATGACACGGAGGACATATTAACTGCCTGGCTGTATCTGCTCCTGTGCAGGATTTCACACATGGCAGATTGCAAAACGTCTCTGCAGAACATGTCATGTAAGCCACTGACGTATCACAAAGTAATCATTGTGCTTAGGAGAGTTTTGATAGGGCTGTTTTTCAAGTAGGATTCAAGATAAAACAAAACAAACATTAAAAAAGCATTTTATATATTTTAGTCACTAATTATAGCAAATATTCAACTTCCGGAATCTAAATTTTAAATGTTTTAGTTGAGGCTCAAAATAAAAAGAACTCTATGAGTTTAGTGCCCACAGAAAATATTAAACTATTCCAATCAAAGTAAGTTGCTTACCTAAGTCCATATATGTTCTTCTTCAAGAAACAGTAAAGGATTTCTTTGTATGTTTTAAATTTATCCTATTTAAATCAAACACAGTCTAAAAGGTTTGCAGGGAAATTTAAATAATTGTTTTTGTGTCCGTTCATCTCCAAACAAGGTATATTAGGGCACTATCAGAGAAATAGTGAGAGATTTATTAGCAACAGTTTTTTTCCAAACAGTTTATGAAAAAATCATTTTTAACAATAATTCCTACTGCCCCTGGCTGTTTCCCCACAGAACTACACCATTATTTTTCTTTCAAGATTTACATAAATTGCCTTTGAGTAATTAAGAATAATGATGGAAGATATACTCATTAATATTTAAAACCCTGTACATGCCAAATTCTCAATCTTCAGTGCCTTTGTTTATTCGCCTTTTTGTGTTATCAAGCAATTTAATATCTTCCCTTTGTCTTAGAAGACCTGGTTATTAAATATATCACAAATAGGCAAAAACTTAGAGAGGACAAGTCAAAGGATAAATGGCTTTGATGTTATAGGGCAATTGAGTAAGAATCATAGGATACAGCTGAACTATGTGTTCAGTGCTGGTCAACACTTTATAGACAACAACCCCAATGTTTGTATGTCTACATAGGGAACACTTTCACACAACTAATGAAGGCAGTTTCATTTATAAATAATATAATTAATTTAAAATGTTACACAAGTTTTTACTGTCATTTTATCTATTAATTATTAGTATTTTCTATCAATTTGAGCAGAATATGCAAACATGGGAACGTTTTTAATTTTTGAAAGACTTACATACATTTTTTCTGAGTCCTTGGGAAACAAAGATTGTTTAAACTAGACCAATGATTTGTTTGTTTTTTTGAAAAAAAGTGTAATACATATTCAATCCACCAAACCGCATTTCAAAAAATGGCGTGGTCTAGTAAATTCCTGCTGATGCTTTCAGCAATTAAGGTGCAGGTTGGATCTTTATTAAAAATGACTTTCTGGTAGAGCTTCAAGGTGTCAGTGGCCAATTTTAAGAATATTGTTATGTGTTCTCTCTTCATTTCAAATTAATAATCATGAGAACTGTGTTGTATTAACTGAATGAATACAATGCTTGTCATTTATGATTCTCTTGATTCTGTGAATAATATACCTCCAGCTATTTCATTCAGGAGACATATTGGAACATGTTAACAATAACTACTATGGGACTGCAGCCATGGGTCCATGGTGAACGGCGCCCCCTGCTGTTCCAGTTGATCAGTTATATTGCCAGTATCCATCTTTCATGACTTTCTACTCTCTCCAACTAGTTTCAACTGAGCCAACACCCTATTTTGGCTTGTCTGTGGGCTAGAGACACTACACTGATTTGGCACATATTTTTATGTATACAGTGAATAAGTAACAATGCAAAACAAGAAATAAAGAACAAGACCCTTCCTTCCCAATCTGAGCCTTCCAAAGGATAAAAAATAAGATACCACTTATTTTTTAAAAAAAAACTACTTCACTTTTAAATGTTTATTATAATTTTTAAATTGTATGCCTTATAAAAAGCAAACTTTAAAAATAAATTTTATTGTTCTGGTGGTGGTTCATGCCTTTAATCCCCAGTTCTTGAGAGACTGAAAAGAAACAGGCAGGTCTCTGCGAGTTCAAAGCCATATTGGTTTACAATTTGTGTGGCAGTGCAGTCAAGGATATACAATGAGGCCCGGTTTAAAATATATACCTTCTTTAAGTTTGTTCTTTGATAAGTTTATATATGGATATAATGCAGTCTGCTTACCTTGATCCTTATATTTTTCTTGAAAATCTCTTTCATTCATGCTAAAATTATAAAGAAGCTCACAGATTAATAAGGGACACTCATACATACATAAAATCAACTTTTATTTAAGTGAAGTAATTGCATAAAATGCAATTGCATAAAAATTACATAAAATGATAATGAACTACCAAAGTCTATAGTAAAGAGTTATGTAAATCCTATTTTTAGAAAAATATGATTATTGTTCATCTCTTCTTGAGGACTGAGTGACTTTCAGCAATGGTTGAAATTTGTTCTTAAAATAAGTGGTATCTACTAACACATTATTATCCTTTGGAAGGCTCAGATGGGGGAGGAAGGGTCTTGTACGGAAGCATAGCTCTTACCCACAAGGCAGAGGACAGCAACTACTAAAGGCATAGATTTGCTACCTATTGTGTGCTTTATCATTCTGTGGTTTTCTGTTGAAATTAAATGACATGATAGCAATGTATATACTATATCCATTGTTCAAAAATACGCACATGTTTGTGTCTTTGCCTGGATTTCAGATCAAAGAAGATAAAGTTGATTAAAGGAAGATTAATCTGCAATTCTTTAGTAGTTACCCAGCATCAAATTTGCAAGAGACTTCAGATGAAATTAGCGTAATGAGTATAATATTTATTGAAGGGAGTGAACATTCCTTAGATATTAAATGGTTAATCTATGTAATTTTAAAATAAATTCTGAACACTGTGGGTATTCTTTTCCTATATGTGCAAGGAAATTATATATAAGTATTTAATTTTTCCCTAAAGTATTTGTTTGTAAACTGTGATCCAAGAATAATCATATGAATCTCTTCGTGTTTATTTTTTTAATTTTATAAAATGACATGTTAAATAATCACAAAGGAAGACATTGTGTATGCTATCTAATAAAGATATTGGGTGGGGAAAGAAATATTCCACTGAACCATGTGGAAGGATAAATTGTTATTCTCACAACTTTTAAGAGTATTTTTATGAATGATTACATAAACATACCAAAAACCTAAAATTAGAAAGATGACATTCTTTTGTCTTTTCTACTATACATTTCCATGATTTCTAAGAAGCTATATAAATAAACCATATCATATGACCTTTCGTTGTGAATGCTGAGCAGGCTTAGATGCTTTAGGGTGTCACTTTTGTCATATATTTCCTTAAGTATAATTAGTCTCCTCTATTGTTCCACCTCCAGCCGCAACCCTTATTGTGTAACCTGAATAAACTCAGAAGAAAAAAATGAGGGCTACAATGACAATCCACCTTCTTACAAGAAAACAGAGGACCAAAGGGGGTTGTCACTTGTAGAAGTGTAGGTAGCTATTGACGCAAGGGAAAAGAGCACTCTCAGTGGAAAAGCATTATTAGGAAATGGACTTTTTCTAATAATGATAAACACAGTTATGAAGCATTAAATATATTATTTTGGTTATTTTTATGTAGAAATGTGATAGATGATAAATGCATGAGAATTTCATAGCTTATAGATAATGGTAGATTGTTAGGCAGGATCCTCTGAAGAAACAGAACCAATAAAATAAGAATCGATTCAGTGTTAGTGGAGTCTTAAGCAATTTTTTCTATCTGCTGTCTAAAATCTGGAGGATGACAAGAGGAGATGATGATGAAGGTATTCAGCTGTGGCTCAGATGCTATTCTAAGAATGCAGGACAAGGCAGAGGGCTGGTGCTTGTCTTCCAAATTCTGAAAACAATAGCTCCATTGTCTAAGAGCAGAGGAAGAAGGGTATTCTGAAAACTGTATCTTTGTTCTATTGTTTACTCTACAGATAGGCTGTGATCATTCACATTAGTGTGTGAGATAGACTTTCCCTAGTCTATCCACTCACCAGTCTTTATTTCTTCCGAAGTACTCTCCCAGCAACACCAGTCATGTTTTCCAGTCTGGGAATCTCTAAGTAAGCTGACACCTAAAATTCACGAATAGAAAGATGAAAATAATAATAATAATAAAAAGCTTGGGATAGTATGTGAGTTAGTAAAACTTTTGAAGTAAACTTGAATGAACAAACATGCCACAGTCAGAAATCAGACAGTGAATTACATTGTTAAGGAAACATAGAATTTGAAATGATACTTTAACAAAATACTATAACTTCAGAATCCAATACAACTTTGTTATATTATTTGACCTGTTACATTGGTGGAATTGATCAAAATAGACTGCGATGAAATAGATTAATTGTGGCTTTCAGAGATGGCAGTCAGGTTGCAGCATCTATTCTGGATGTATGGGTCTCGCTGTCTCATCTCATAGATTTTCTCATTATTTAAATTATTTCTGTCATTGAATGGATTTTCACTTAACAGTAGAATCTCATTACACGTAATTGCAAGCCACCTGAGTGTTTACCTTTTGGAATAGGCTTGTCTCTTTACCCCTGACGAATCTTCTCTAAATTTCCACTTCATTTGCAACTCTCTCTTTGGTCCCTGAGGACCTCTAAAATGAAGTCCACTTCATTGTATGCCTCATTATCTATATTACTGGGCAGCCATTATTGTCATTTACTCCAGTGACCTTTGGTGTCTCAAATTCCATCTTACTCAGAAGAACCTGGGAAATGCTACAGCTAGGTGAATTGGACCACGTTCAGGTCACAGGATGCTTTTCTTCTGATAGACATCTTATCCCAGGGTTCTTGAAAACAGCTGTAACACTAGTCAAATGATTCCCACTTATTTGTCCTTAAGGACTCAAATATTTAAATAACATTTCATTATTTTTTATTTATTTGGTTATCATACACATGCTTGATTTTAATCCTTGTTAGAAACTAAATCTAAGGGAGAGAAAAAAATATTAAAGCTCAGATTTTATCTAAAAATCTAAGGCAGAGGAGTCTTATTCTAGGATTTGACATATCATTATTCCTTTCCTTATTAAAAAGCCTATTTCAGGTTTAATAATTTCATAAAAGACAAAAATAATTGGAGATTTTGTGTACAGCAATTCAAATTAATGAAAAATGCTGGCATGATCTTATAAACAAAAATTAGAATTCTAGACATAAATAAAAAGGATTTTTTGGAATTATATCATCTTGTTGATATTTGATAGAAATACATAAAATAATCAGATCTTTAAACTTATGTACTTGGTGGTACCAAATGCTTCCTCTTTTTCTATTATTAAAGGTGGTGCTTGAATGCCAGGTGGTGGTGGTGCATGCCTTTAATCCCAGCACTCTGGAGGCAGAGGCAGGCAGATCTCTGTGAGTTCGGGGCCAGCCTCGTCTACAATAGCTAGTTCCAGGACAGCTAGGACTGTGATACAGAGAAACCTTGTCTCGAAAAAAAAAAAACAATACAAAACATATAAAAGGTGATGCACAAATTGCTCTTGCAGAGGACCTGTGTTTTGTTCTCAGTGCCAACGTACAGTGGTTCACAACCACTTGTGGCTCCAACTCTGAGGAATCTGACTCCTGTGGCTTCTGCAGACTCTTTCACCCATGTGCATGTATTTGCAAACACATATACTAAAATAACAAAAGCAATTCTAAAAAAATTAAATGTGTAAACTGCAATTACCATTATTAAATTCTTTTCATGATTATCAGTTTTAAGCCTTTGTGTGCTACAAACTCTTTCAAGATTATTCAAATTTCAAAATTTTATCTTTGCAACAATAGAAGTAAATTCTATTCATTATTTTTTCAACTTGAGAAAATACAAACCAACATATTTCTAACAGAATTATGTCATCTATAGCTATAATAATGAGA
>LOJH01050027.1:0-12747 GCA_001685095.1 Ellobius talpinus
AAGTAGCCTGGAAAACTACACCCACATTCCCCCAAAATGGACTATGGATATTTTTCTTTGTTTAAAAAATAAGAGGGGAAAGGGGTGTGGGAGAATAGTCTGTATTCTGCCAATTATATTTTAAATAAACACTGATTGACCAGTAGCCAGAGAGGAAGTGTAGTTGGGACAACCAGACAGGAAGTAGAGATAGGTCAAAGAGAACAGGAGAATTCTGGGAAGGAAGAAGCCTATTCCTCTGCAGTCCTGACCCAACCACAGAAGAAGCAAGATGTGACTACCCTGCTGAATAAGGTACTGAGCCATGTGGCTAACATAGACTAGAATAATGGGCTAATATAATTTATAAGAGTTAATAAGAAGCCTGANCTAATGGGCTAATAGGCCAATCAGTTTATAGTTAATGTGATTTCTCTGGGACTTAATGACTGTGGAAACTGGGCAGGACAGAAAACTCAGTCAACACTTCTCTGTACTGTTCCTCATGGGACTGTCTTCAAAACTGACTACATAGTCAGACACAAAGCAAGTCTCAGCAGATATGAGAAAATTGAAATACCTCCTTGAATCTTATTGACCACCATGGATTAAAGCTGTCTGTAAACAACTACAGAAACATCAGAAAGCTTACAAACTCATGGAAACTGAACAACTCCCCATTGGGTGAAAAATGGATCAAGACAGAAATTAAAAATTAAAGACTCTCTAGAATTCAGTGAAAATGAATACACACTATACTCAAACTTATGGAACACAGTGAAAGCAGTTCTAAGAGGAAAACTCATATCATTAAATGTTTGCATTTAAAAAATGAAGAGAACTCATACTAGCAACTCAACATCACACCTGAAAGCTCTAGAACAAAAAGAAGTATTCACACTCAAGAGAAGTAGAAGGCAGGAAATAAACTGGGGGATGAAATAAAATAGAAACAAAGAGAATAATATAAAGAATCAATAAAACAGAGTTGGTTCTTTGAGAAAATCAATACATAAATCATTATCCAAAATCACTAAAAGAGAAAATACACAAATTAACAAAATCAGAAACAAACAAGGGGACATAATAACAGACACTAAGAAAATTCAAAGAATTATATGGATATACTTTAAAAATCTGTACTCCACCATATTAGAAAATCTAAAAAAATCTCAATAGGTATCACTTATCAAAGTTAAATCAAGATCAGATCAACAAAAAATAAACCTATAATCTCTAGTAAATAGAAGCAGTCATTAAAAATCTTCAACAAAGCAAAACAAAAGCCTAGCACCTGAATTTTTTAGTGTAGAATTCTATCAGGCTTGCAAAGAAGAGTTAAAGCCAATAAATACTCCTTAAATTTTTCCACAAAATAGAAGCAGAAGGAACATTGTCCAGTTCATTTTATGAGTTCAGTTACCTTGATATCCAAACCAGATAGGCACTCAACAAAGAAAGAAAATTAGATACGAATTTCCCATATGAACACTAATACAAAAATACTCAATAAATACTTGCAAACGCAATCTAAGGTCACATAAAGATCATCCACCATGGTCAAGTAGGCTTAATACCAGAGATGCAGGGATGACTCAACATGCAAAAACCAGTAAATGTAATCTACCATGTAATCAAACTAAAAGACAACAATATGATAATCTTATTAGATGCAGAGAACTACTTTGGTAAAACCCAAAACCTCTTCTTGATAAAATTCTTAGAGAGATTAGGGATACAAGGGACATACCTAAATATAATAAAGGCAATTAAAGCTAGCCTACAGCCAACATCAAATTAAAAGGAGAGAAACTCAAAGCAATTGTACTAAAATCAGAAACAAAACAAGTTGTCACCTGCCAGAAGTCATGTGACTTTTTTGCGGGACAAAGCCTGAGAATAGCACAAACAAATTCTCCTTGTGGCAATGTCCTAGAGACTCTGACCCATTTTTGGCAAGGCCAATGGTAGTTCATTGCATAATTCTGAATATGACCCCAGGAGCATATGTGTTACCTGATCTTGCTTCTCTTATACAATTATTGCTGGCTGCTTCTTTCTAATTTTACCTTCTCAGAGCTGTGGATGAAATAGCTATTACAAAAGCAAAACATCCCCCTGATGACTCTCCTCTGGGTGAGCCAGAGAGGATGTTGTTAAAAACAACATCCTGATTCAGCTCCTAAAGCCTTTGATGTTTCAGGTGTTACCATGAATTCAGGCTTCGAAAGAACAGGATGTTGCCTTTCCAATGCACCTTGTGACTAGTCTGAAAGAGTCACAGTAGTTCATGACAAATTTGCATAACTGTTCTGGAGAGAATAATTTTAACCATAAGAGTCTAGGAGAAATGCTAATACTAGATAATATCAGGAGTTAATGGGACAAATCTAGGAACATGGAATGAAGAAAACATCATAGAAATACACAATGCCCTCATTTCTAATTCTTGTGCCAGTATTGTAGGAAGCTGAGAGGAAGGGGGCATGAAAACAAGAGATAAGCAGTGCCAACTATTAAGAGTAAGCTTTTAAGGTATGTAGTCAGACTAGAGGAAGATAGGGAAAAATGGTATAGTCCCCATAGGAGATAGAGTAGTCTTGAATAAAGACTGAATTGATTTAGCCTTGGCTGATGAGTTAATTGTGAGAGCCTAGATTAGAATAAAGGTAAACATTAACCACTAGAGGCAAAATTATCTTTCACTTTGCATGGTGCTGTAACTACAAATGTTGCCAAATGGGAACACCGTTCTACCAGTAAGTGTGCCTAGTTAGAAAAGCTTACTTTGTCTCTTGCAATACTGCTTATGCTTTTAACATTAGGCTATGAATCAAATAGGTAATGGTTGCAGGGGGGCAGGGAGTTGGGAGATGGAAAGGGAATAAGGTAAAGGAACAAGCTGGCAATTATTGTAACCATTATTAGATACAAAGGGAAACAAACTTGATTATAAGACTGTTCATGCAAACCACTGAAATTGTATAAATAAAAATGGCCCAAGATATTCATGGTCACTTGTTTGAAACAGGTGGTCATAGTTTCTTCACTGTGCTGACTTCACACATCCGTCCCAGGTCCTCAGACCAATTTGGAGTCAGACTCATAGCAGTCATCTCTCGAATTGAAGACCCAGACAGAAATTCACACACATATGGACCACTGATTTTTTTTATAAAGAAGCCAGAAATACACACTAGAAAAAAGACAGCATCTTCAACAAATGGTGCTGGTCAAACTGGATGTCTGCATGTAGAAGAATGCAAATAGATCTATATTTATCACCCTGTACAAACTCAAGTCCAAGTGGAGCAAACCTCAACATAAAACCAGATACACTGAACTCAAGAAACTAGGTATTAAAAAGTGGAGTAATCCAATTAAAAATGAGGTACAGATCTAAACAGAATTCTCAACAGAAATATCTCGGATGGCTGAGAAACACTTTAAGAAATGTTCAGCATCCTTAACTGTCATTAAAATGAAAATCAAAATGACTCAGAGATTCCACCTTACACTTGTCAGAATGGCTAAGATCAAAACCACAAGTGACAGCTTAGCCTGGAGAGGATGTGGAGCAAGGGGATCATCCATTGCTGGTGGGAGTGCAAACTTTTATAGTCACTTTGGAAATCAATATGGAAGTTCCTCAAAAAGCTGAAAATCAATCTACCTCAAAACACAGCTATTCCACTCTTGGGTGTATATACTCAAAGGAGGCACCATTCTATCACAAGGTGACCCCATGCCCACAGGAAGTAGCCAGACTTGAGCTGGTACCCCTTTATCCAAAAAGAGGTTGGAATGTTTGGTTAAAGCATCACCTTAACTCCCTAACACCCCTTTATACAAAGAGCCTAGAATGTTTAGTTGGGGGCTTCACCCCAGCCCCCTGACATCCATTTTATAATGTTGGGCAGAAAACTCTATTTCAAGACCCCTCCCCTGGGAGGGGCTGCAGTCCAAACTCCACCTCCTAAAAAGCCCACCAAATGGTGACCCCTCCCCAAGGAGGGTCAAAAAGCCTGCTAAACCTTGACCCTTCCGCCAGGGAGTGTCAAGACCACTCCCACAGGCTATTTAAATTGCCCCCCAGAGAGTGAACACGTGGTCTCCTGGTTGTCCTTGGTCATTCTGGTTCTCCTTTATCCCTCTCCATGTTTTTCTGGGGGCCATCTGTGAGTGCTGACATCCATTAAACCTGGGTTTCTTCTAATTTGGTTTGATTTGGTCTGATTGGCTTATTGCATTGGTGGAGAGACTTACTAGGCCAAAAAAACCTTAATAGTTACCATCTTAAGTTATTTCTTTTAGCCAAGCATGACTTCCAATGGAGGAACTGGTTTGCATTCAATTGAGTTGTTGGCCAATAAGTGTCCAATGAAAATCCCCAAGCAACCCAGGCTGATACTAAAGACAAAGGGTTGTTCTCTTCAAACTGACAGTGGGACCCCAACTTCATAGCACAGCATCCATACAATTTATTGAACACAAAGAAGTAGAGCTGTTGCCTACATGGAGCCTTTAACCCTACATTCTAGGCTTTTTTGGTGCTGGAAGGTACTCTGCAGGCTACAGAAAGAGAGATATGGACATCTCCCAGCCACAAAACCTTTGATCTATCCTTCCTGAAAAACAATCTAGGGTAAAGCTAGTTAACAGGGGAGTGATGGCCAACTGTAGGAGTAATCAACCAATGCCTGACTTAAGCCCCACTCCACAAGAAGGAGCCCATATCTGACACTGCTTTGGTAACCAAGAACTAGAGTCTAGATTTCCCAGAGATCTAGCATAAAACCAATCACTTCTGGTCTAAAAAGCAAAAACCACAATAAAATAATCCCTCATGGAATTCTTTTATACTCATAGCTCGTCATCAGAGAGGTTCCTCCAGTATCAGATGGGAACAGATACAGAGATCCACAGACAGACATCACTAAGGAAGGCACATATGAGCTCACAGATACTGAAGGAGCAAGCACAGGGCCAACATGAATTTGTATCAAGTCCCTGTGTATATATTACAGCTTTTAGCTTAGTGTTTTTATGGGACGCCAGGCTGTGAGAACAAGTGGGTCTCTGACTCTTGTGCCTTCTTTTTGGATTGCATTTCTCCTGTTGGGTTTCTGTGTCCAACTTTGATATGATAGCTTTTTCTTTACATATTTTATAATTAATAATATAATTTAAATATTTATAAAGAGAGACAGAGAGTGAATCTGGAGGGGAGGGAAGTGGGGAGGAACTGGGAGCAGTAGAGGGAGTTCAAACTATAATCAAGATATAGTGTATGAGAAAGAATCTATTTATAATAATAAAAAATGACCAAAACATGTTCAGCTATTATTAACCAGAAAATTTCTGGGGTTCTTGGAAGCACTCGCATTATTCAAAGAGGATTCCCAGTGAGGTAATGATGGTGAATTCCCATGAAGACCCAATTTTAAACTTTACTTTTGGTTATCCTCATGTAGATTTTGTGGTGCTTTTGTTTGGCAGATGTCCTCCCTTCTCCAGTGCTCTCCTGGGATGTTAACGTTTCTCTCTAGTGTTATATGTGGGAATTCATGTACAATAACTTCTGCTCTTGTTTTGCTTTATCTGATTCAGAATTTCAGAGACATGTTGGTGAAAGATCAAAAGTGGCATTATGTTAAGGGTGACACCTATGCCCTGATGGCCAGTGATTATTCAATACTGCTGTCACTCCACCTCACTTTGTCACACTGCTGACTTACACTTATGTGTTCTTCAGTCTCTGAACCTTTTCAGTTCAGGCTCCAAATTTGGCATCTGAATTAAAGCATTTCCACTTGAATCTACTTTATTGTCAAGTTTTCAACTTTCTTCCCAGTTTGGTTTCAGAACCTTATCTATCCTTGTATAACTGTAGTAAGCCATTACAAAAGCTGCTTCCTATTTAGGCCAACAATTTGACCCCAATTAATGGGGGCAGGTACAGGCCAGATCTCTGCTTTCAAATCTCTGTGCCTTTCCCTATATTGATACACATACATATATACAAAAGACCATACACACATGCACAAATGCACACACACATACACACACACAAATGCATGCACACAGATACACATATTTTATGTTCTATTTACTGAGCTTCCCATTAGGGGAATTTGATTCTTGCATCTTTTTGCTGAGTAATTATTTTGTTTGGTTTCTACCAGGAAAGATGTTTACACTCAGAAAATATCCTAAGGTACATATTGAGATAGTCTGGTAGAGAGTAGCCTGCCTCATATTTAAAAAGACAGTTTTTTATTATCAATAAAGTTATAACTTCTCATATAACATGACTTTTCAAATATTTAAAGACTGTAATAAAAGTCAGTATTTGGAGTGTTTTAAAAATATTGTTCAGTGTCCTGAAGCTGGTTCACCATGTTGTGCAACAATTACCACTGCCCAGACTTCAAGCCATTTCATTGTCCTAAAATGAGATTCTGTATACACTATACAAAAACTCTCCATTAAATATTCATCTGTGACTGTTGGAAGCTTCCATTTTATTTTTTATTTTCTAACTTTAGGAATTTGACTACCTCCTATCAGTGACATCATATACTCTTGGTCATTTTTCTAATGGGCTTATTTCACTTACTGTGCTATCTTTGAGGTTGATTCATATTGTGGAACATGTCAATTTTTCTTTCTTTTTAATACTGAATTACTTTATACTATATAATACATCACATTTTCCTTATCCACATTGTGAATGATGCTAATAGGAACATAGGTATATGAACCAAACCAGCCTTTCTTTCTGGACTCATGCTGGGACTCTGAGGAAGAGTATCAGGGATGAAAAAGGAAAGAGTAAAACAAAAGCTGGGATCAGGAGGGATGCAAGGACTGATGGTCCAAGCCAATCAGTTTATTAGTATCATGACTCTTATATACCCTTCAAATGAGGAAACTGAATGCAAGCCAATAAAGTTCATCAGAAACAGAATTACAGGGAACTCAAGGTACCAAGGTTTTCTTTTGCAAGGTACAGTAAACAAAGCATTTCACATCTCTGTGAACAGAACATTTGACCACAGCTTTACAGGGGGAAATGTTAAGTTTCAAGCACTGGTCTTAGGCTCCCTGGAACCATGGTACCAGTCCTTTACTGACTTTACCAAACATGACACTGGCAGCGAACAAAGTATCGGTGCTTCTTGTTCCATCTACAGGACCCCAAAGTGCCTTTGGCTATACCTAGCCCTGGCAGGTGTATAAATATCTGTTGAAGTCATTGATTTTTATTTTCTTTTTCTGTGATGGATCTTTAATATAAAACTCAGGCCAAAAGTGGCTACAAAGACTGCCCTCAAACATTTCATCCTCTTGCCTAGGCCTCTCAAGTATTAGTATTACATGTATGTGCTAGCACAATTGGATTTAAGTCCCTAGTTTTAAATATTTTTGTGTATTTGGAAGTTGAAATGCTAGGCTATATGGTAACTATGTTTTATTTTTTAAATAAATTATCAGTTTCCTTAGCAGCTTTACCATTCTATATTCTCATCAGTAATGTAAGTGTTCCAATTTCCAAAACTTCATGTTTTCTCTGTTTTTGTCTGTCTCTCTTTCAAATACTAGCCATCTTCATGGGTATAATATGGTATCTCATTTTCCTATTGGTTAATGATGGTGGATCTTTTCTGATTTGCCTGTCAGGTATTTGTATATCTTCTTGGGAAAAGAAAGTATCTCCAAACCATTTTCTGATTTTCAATTCTTTTGCTTTTTAATTTACAAATATTTTAAAATTGTGGAACTTTTTGTTATCATGGAAGTCCCTGAGGAGATCTCGATGTATATAAAACACAATATTGGCGTGATAGAAAGGGAGACAGAGTTCAGCTTGCCACTCTTCATTGCAGCCTCTGGGAAGACATCTTGAAGCCCTTAACACTGTTTTCTCACTTCTTGTAAAAGTACTGCCTTTTTGGCATTTAGAAAGGGATCTATGCCTCAGAATATCTGAGGAGACACAGGTAAGCACAAACAAAAGCTCACCTCAATGGTTCGCTAGCTTCAAATATTGACCATGACAAGTGGAATGTGGAGTTTTTCACTGGAGCATATAAATGTTTTGTCACTTAGCTTCCAAAGACACACTTGACTATTGATCCTTCTACATATCAAGGGAAGCTCATAAATTATTGGGGAAATGTCAGCAAAAATGAAGAAAATGACAGAAACTCTTCCAGGTCCAGAGAAATCCATTATTTGCAAATTCATGTCCCCCAGTAGCACGACAATCTCCA
Source organism: Ellobius talpinus (assembly GCA_001685095.1). Classification (NCBI taxonomy): domain Eukaryota; kingdom Metazoa; phylum Chordata; class Mammalia; order Rodentia; family Cricetidae; genus Ellobius; species Ellobius talpinus. The sequence continues at coordinate 8,256 of LOJH01050027.1, forward strand.
CAGGCAGTAGAACTTGATGAGAGCAAATAAGCCACAGATTATGTCATTGTTTATCAGAGTTGCTCAATTCTGCTTCCACTTTCAGACCATGTTAAATCAGTAGAATTCGGAAAAGTGAATGTACAGTTTAAAGATTTTTGTCTTAGTCTAAAAGGAAAGTTCTAAGAGTAGACCCATTATTTTGGGTGTCAACAGTTGGCCCTCAGAAAAGTTATCTTCCTTTTGTACTTCTTCCTATTTTGGGGTGACACTGCTGATGTTTACATGTTTCTCTTGGCTCAAGCAGGACAGCACCATTTATTTATTAGAATTCTCTCTCCTTTGTTATCTTGATGATCAATTTTCTCTTTATGTCCAGATCAGTTTATAAGTTGAGAGGAGAATAGTAACACATTTGTTTGACTTCTAAGTAACCGAGAAATTAAAATGAATCTGAAGATAATGTTCATTTATTTACCTGTTTGTGTTTGTTCATTCATTCATTCAGTTATTCATTCATTTACCTGAGACAGTCTCACACTATATCCCAGGCTTGTCTCAAATTCAGTATAACCCAAGAAGGCCTAGAACTTACAGTTGATCCTGTTGTAATAACCCCCTCCCCCAGTTGCTGGAAGGGTGTGAGCTACCACATTAGCTTTGAAGATGAAGTTTAAATTAGCACATTTATTATGGAAAATGATGAAACAAACACAGTTTATATCTATGAGCAAATGGGCTTTCTCATATAGAGAACCTGAATTGGTGAGAATCTTATGTCCTTGGTCACAGGCCGAGTTGAACAACCACCTACACTTCTTATAAAGACAGGCCACTTTCATTGTGGACAGAAGTTGAGGCAGGAGAGAGCCTTTCTTAGGCCAGCTGAATCTTCCAATGAGGGCAGTTTTCTAGAGTCATGTATTTGCTAGTTCTTGGTCCTGAGCTTTCCTCAATAAGTTAATTCATCCAACCCTCTCCTTTCTATAGGATTGCACACGTTCCACATTGAAAGAAATGAGACAGGCGTCTTCTCTAATTTTCTCCAGTTTGTTCTTCCGTCAATCCACTGAGTTTAATCTGAAGCATTTCCATGGAAGGCAGAGGTCAGTCTATGAAGGCAATCTAGCTCACAGCTTCATGGGGCTACCCAACCACAACAATCCCTGCCTCTGCTGATGGATGATGTATGTGGTGGTACATTGTGAAGGCTCTGAAATAATGCTTGAAAAAATATGTTAAGTAAGTTAACAAGAGTATTCCTTTCCCAAGCCCAGGGATGAAAATCATATTCTTTTTCTCTTCTGGAACAGTGTCCTGCTACATTGCTATAAATAGCCTATCAAAAGGAATACAATGAGCTCAAAGGACAACATTAGGAGACTACAAAAATATACAGCAATAAGATGTACTCATTTGAACATAATCTTCCCTTATCACATTTCCAGGGGGACATTAGAGTACAGATATTAAATTCCATTATACTTTACAGTTAAAATCCAAAGAAATGAAAGTCCAAATTTCTTAAGTCCAAAGGAATTAATTTTTAAAATGAAGTTTTCCCCCTTTGGGAATGAAAGTTCAAAGGCATTAAAGACCAAAATATATTCTCCCTGGCTTCTTATTCTGCTCCATCTTAATGAGAAAAGTTCTCCAGGCCTGTGGAGAATTGAGATTCTTCACTGGTTTTAGCCTATGCTGTCCCTCAATGGAATTGATGTGGTTCCTTCAGGGCTTCAGGGTTTGTAGTCTGTGATGTTTTATATAATTCAATGAACTCAGAACCTACAAGATAAATACATCACTTCCACAGTCACGCCTAATATAAAACCAAACAGGTGTTGGTAGTCATCTGGGGGGGCACACATGGATCTCGGCTTCCTGGAACTTACTCCTTGCAGAATCCTTCCAGCGTGCGTGGGGTGAACTTAGCATTCTTCCAACAAGTTGAGTGTGGCTGAAATGATGGTGTGTCACTTCCCTAATTAGTTTACAAAAGACTAACTGCCATCTGTGTGGTATCTTCCCCTACTCTGGCTCTTTTTGGTTGCTTGTGCTAATGAAACCAGTTGCTTCATGCTGTGCTGTGAGATGCCCACTGAGAGGACTATATGACAAGAAATTTGCCATTAAGGGATGGATCCTTCAAATCAATTGCATTAGCTGCTTTTCTTTGATACTGGTAACAAATATCCATCTGAACAACTTAAGGCAAGAAAGTTTTATTTTGGCTCACTTTGAGGTTACAGTCCATCATGGTGGGGGAGGGTATGGTCCCACGAGTGTAAAGCTGCTTCTTACTCACATATCTGTATACCAAGAAGCAGAGGGCCAGATGCAGGCCAGAATGAAGCTTGATCACATTGTATCTTGCACTCAGAAAAGTGTGTGTATGTGGGTGGGAGACAGAGAGAGACACAGACAGAGACACAGACAGAGGCAGAGAGGGACAGAGAGACAGAGAGAGATACAGAGAAAGAGAACAAAAAAGTAGGGCCTTGATGTAATAAAACATCAATCTTCTCCCACAGTGACCCATTTCCTCCAGGTAAGCCTCACATCCTTAAAATGTCTCAGCCTCCCCAAACAACCCTACCAGCTTAAAACTACATGTTCAAACACACAAGCCCATGGGGGGCAGGGATTTCATGTCAGACCTTAGCAAGAACAGTCATCTGGGAATACTATTCTGTCTGTAGCCTTGTGTGAGCTTGGAAGTAGAAACTCTACAATTTGAATTTATTTATGATTATAATCCTGGTCAACAACCTAAGTATAGACAGAAAGAACCCAAATAAGCTACACCAGACTCTTAAACCACAAAAATTGTGAGATAACAGTTTCATGTTCAACCACTAACTTTGGGGGTAATTGATCTTGCAGGAATATACAGGTAATCAATAGTCACAAGTCAATCAATAAGCCCTAGGGAGGTCAAATAATATTACCTAAAACTAGTACTCAGTGTTGCTATAGGTGTGTCAGAAACTCAGTGTTATTTGAAGAAAAGGATGGATATAAAGTTGGTTTTGAACTTGCCAAGGGTGCCTGTCTACAGAAATACTGGGAGTCGGTGATCTGTAGATTTAAGTTCAATGTTGAGTCATTTCTCACCAAGATGCTGATTTTGACCTCATGCATTTAAAACACAATTGTTTAATTATATAGAGCAGATTTTTGATCTAATAGTGATTTATAAAATCAGAAAGATTTAAAATATCTCATTTAGATACTGAAGTGCAAGGTCAATGTCCTTGTGACCTATCTCCACTCAGAGACTCCACTCTTGTTATTATAGTCTGGTAGTTAGAGTTGTTGTCTCTGTCTCTTCACATTCTTGATCTAATGAATCATATGTTTAGACTGGAGGAAGTCCAATGAATAACAACTCAAAATTCAAACTGGTAGATATTTTTTAAAAAGAGGAAAAGACAGATGGCAAATGAAAATAGCTCCTTTATTTTTGGGTTAAGCTGAAAGGAATGTAGCTTATATCTGTGAGTAAGCTTCCTAATATTACACTATGGGTTTATGTACCTACTCAGAGGCCATACTAGGCTGTCATGTTGCTTGCCCTTCACCCCCAAGAATTGTTTAGGTCCTGCTGAATTATCTTAGAGAGGTGCAGAGTTATGTTAACAGTCTCAGTAGAGATCTTTACTCTCAGGAATAAGAGGAGATAAAAAAATAGAGTAAAGCAGGGCCAGTGAGATTGCTCAGTGGGTGAAAGTACCTGATCCTAAATCTGAGGACTTAATAATGAGAGATTTTTGGGGATCAGCCCCAAGGCCCTCTTAGGGTTTAGACAGGAAGTAGCAGTCAGCAAAAGCCTCAGGTTCTGAGGGCGAAATGAATCTCTCACTCTGTGCTTTTCCACATCTGTTTTTTATTGTTCTGCTTCTATTCTAATTCTCCTGTTCTACTTCTAACTTCTTTTCTCAGTGAACTTTTCTTAGTAAACTTGGTTGGATATCTGTGGCTCTGAGCTTGCACATAGCTGCAAGGTTTTAAACTTATGATCTCTTTACAAAAAGCTTTCTGTCTGGTTTGAACTTGCTCTGAGTTGAAAGTGAGCTAATTGTGTGCAGTTAGTCTGAGCAAAAGAACAAGGCAGGTTTTTAAGTGTCCAATGTTTGTGGGACAAATAGATCTAGTTATGAAGCATGTCCTAATATATATTCTATATAACAAAATTATACAGACAAATGAAAAGTCATCTTCCTGACCATCCACAAATAAATGTGTCCATAAGATTGAGATGTAATCATGACATTATGTATACACACTACATGAAAAAGCATGGTAATGGGGAGATAATATAGCTGTTACTGCTCAAGTGAAGTTATAGATGAAAGCAACAATATTCAGAGTCAGTGATCCATAAGCCTTGCTGATGGAGTACTTTATCAGGGAATATTAAGTGTGCTGACATCTGAATTATCAATTCCTATAAGCTGTTATTGTGTCATGGCCCGCAATAGTTCATGACAATTCCTCCTGACACCTTAAGTTT
>LOJH01050028.1:0-2500 GCA_001685095.1 Ellobius talpinus
GTTATGATCAAAGATAAAATAGATATATTGTGACTGTAATTCTTGCTTGATAACTGTTTTGTTATATGTAATTTTACTATGTTAAAATGAAAGGTTTTCTTTTTTGTTTAAACAGAAAAAGGGGAAATGGTCCTTCTGTATTTATGTTGATTTAATTGGTTGAATAAAGAATCTGCCTTGGCCTTTTGATAGGGCAGAACTTAGATAGGTGGTGAAAAGAGAACAGAATGCTGGGAGAAAGAAGGCAGGCAGAGAGAGCTGCCATAAAGCTGCCAGGTGAGACATGCTGAATTTTTCCCGGTAAGCCATGACCCCATGGTGACACAAAGATTATTAGAAATGGGTTGAATCAAGATGTGAGAATTAGCCAAGAAGAGGCTTGAACTAAAGGCCCAGGCACTGTTTAATTAGTACAATTTCTGTGTGGTTATTTTGGGGGCTAAGCTAGCCAGGTTGCCAGGACATAGCCCGCTGCTGCTCCTCTTACTACATACAGAGAAGTCAGAAAAGGAAAAATGAGAATGAGGGAGTTGCTCATCTCAAAGTTAGGAGCATCTTGAGATATTCAAGGGGACAGAAACAGTGAAAAACAGCTGATTTGGTGAACATCAGCCTGCATCTTTTTGTGTAAGCGCTACAGCAGAGAGATGCTCAATTATTATGCTAGTTAAACTAGTCTACCTGGTATATTTGGAATTTGCTTCTTAATATCTATGAAGGTCAGGCAACAACTTAGTTTTGATTAATTGGCATGAAAATTTAGCCTATGTGATACCATTTTTTATTTTCTATTCTGGTGTAGAGAGTCTGGAGTAGGATCTTTCTATCATTTGGGGCATCCTGCAGGGGAGTAAAGAAAGGGATTCACTCTGTCATTGGTTAAGCCCACTACTCTACTTCACAGATCCAAAGCTATCTCTGAAATATTTCTCTTTGGGGGTAGGGGCAGTATCACTAACATGATTCAAACAGGGCAGATGCTGGTGTTCAGGAGCCACCACAGCCCAAGGTATTCATTTATTTTTTAACGAGATAAGAGTAACACTGATATTTTTTAACACAAAATAGCACTTTTTAAAATATAATTTTAAAGGTTACTCTAAATTGCCCCTAGTGTTTTTTTTCTACTTCAGTCTCTAGTAAAAACCATGTGCATTAGTATTTAGTACCAACTGTGGGAATTGTTTCTTAGAACCCTTAACCCCATAGTGGTTAGCAAATCTGCACTGTCAAAGTACTATTGTGTAAATGTCTTCCAGTAAATGTTGTAGAAATAGTTGTGACTTGATATTTCAGAGATAATGATGAGGAAAAATGACTGTGCTTGTTCACAGAGGTAAAGCCAGCCACCCAGCGTCGTGGCACTGCTTTCTGAAGCCCTATGTGTGCCAGAGGACAGACTCCAAGGTATTCTCTAGAGATAAGGGAAGAGCTTCTGAGGGAGAGAGTCTTCCTTAGCTGCAGTGGGATATCCGAGCTAGTCTGGTGTAGAGGCCTTGACTTGAATGCTCAGAAGTTTGCTGCTTTCTTCAAGTACTATGCTGGTAGTAAAGACTACATTAGCTTTAAAAAAATGCAAGCTGTTAAAATGCATGTGTGTGGACACATACACACATACATAGACACACACACTCACACATGTAGAATAATTTTTAAGCTGGTATAACACTTTTGATTTATTTAGGAATATGTCATCAATTTGCATCTCTTCATTTTATATTTATCATTGGTTTGTCACATTAAGATTAATTTGTGGCCTAATAGCTGTCTACTGGACTACAAATTAGAATATTGTTTTAACATTTTGTGGGCTAAGAGTTTTTCAGCCATTGTGTACTAAATTCTAAATTCTGGATATTAATTAATACAGCTTTAAAAGTTATGGGGTTCATTCACATACATTTATAAACAATATGCCCTTACCATAGTTAAAATATAAAATGATACTGGCAAAAAATATCCAGAAATGGCTTTACATGGGAATAATAATCACATTTAAATCTCCTTCTCATTGATCTATTTACTAATAAAAGAGCTGGTAGTGGGTTTCAGAGTGTTTAATACTAAATTTACTTATTAATTATTGTCATTATGTTTAAAAACCAACAAAGCAGTGACTCAACATACTAAACATCCTGTGTAAATACACAGAATTATTCTTCAATCATAATTAACATATCTCTCTTCTACATTATTTCCTTATCAGTGGTAGTAGAATATTATGTGGTCTCTGAGACCAGTTATTAGCCCAAAAGCTCTGTACCCAACCAAATGCAAGGGCTCCTAAATGGACCTGTTCAGCTGAAGCACAGACATGTTTGATTGGTTTGTTTGGTGTTGTATTTATTTTATTGTACAGGAATAAGAAATAGTTGAGTTACTTAAAGCAGACATTTTGAAAACTGACTGAAGCAGTAGAACCAGGTGCTGTCACTCCCTTCCTAGATAGAGCACAGAAAATCTGTTCCTATTAGTTTACACCTGCTTTCCTGCTTAGCAG
>LOJH01050028.1:5000-11378 GCA_001685095.1 Ellobius talpinus
TTTTAGCCACTGGTCTTTCTCCTCCCAACTTTGAGATTAACATGCACGGTATTTATTTACAGGACATATGGGCTTCTATCTATGTGGATTACTTCTCAGTTTTACTCTCTGTGTCTGAAATGATTCAAGAATGCCTGTTCAAGCCTCAAGTCCAATTCTGACCTTAACATATCCAGTATGCAAATTGTCAACTTGAAAAACATTACTTTTACCTCCAAGGGTTACAGCAAAGCAGAGAAACCTCTCCTATAGGCCTCCAATGCTATCTGATGGTATCCTTATTTAGCCTTTGGATTGTGGAAGCTAGCAGTCTCTTTCCAGATTCCAAAATGGTTTAATCCATAGCCATAAGGATTTCACATAAGTCACAGTGGTGGACAATGCATGGGTTTTTAGGGGACTAATGATAGTGATGATGTGAGCTTATTTAACTGGACTAGCAGCATCCTAGCCCCACACTCATCTACATTCTAATCCACCTAGCAGCGTGTTAAACACAGGTGCAGCTGCTTTTGTGGGATTTCAGTTCACAAAACACTATGGACCCAGTTCAGAGCTGAGCACAGTAGGCTAAGATTTCTCTCAGCATTTTTTCTATGGAATTGGAGCTATTGAGACAGCCATAATCCTTTTTGAGTTGCCATGATTTGAACTTTCCCTCCCTGATTTCTTTCTTGCGTGTGTATGTGTTATTGTGTAATACTGAAGTTGTTACAGTCTCTGACAGCCCTAACAAGCTAATCTATAATCCTTGTCCTCAAAAGGTCAATTAAAGAAACAAGAACAGTGAAAAGCTTAAAACAGGAGATGTATTCAATGTGCCGACACTGGGAAGAAGAACAAAGAAACTCTATGACCCCACACTCCTAGGACCTTCTCTGGAGCCCTGATGTGTGGTGGAAGTTTAAAAAGAAAACAGGAGGCATGTACAACCAGGCAGCCTTTGTTGTGGTGTGGTCCTGTCTGTCACTGGCCTATTATCTGGCCTTAGTCTTTCTACAAGGTGGTCTGATAAACTGAACACCATGAGAAAATGGGGTTTCCCTTCAGAAATGGCAGAAAGAATTGTTAAGAAAGTTTTAGGCCAAAACTCCCATGTCTGGGCTACTCTTTTTTTTTTTAATTTGGCCATCTTCCCAATATGCTAACTGAAAAGAAGAGTGAAGAAAAGCATGTGAAGGATGTTCAACCAGAGCTTCAACTAATTCTAAAGTAGACAGAAAGATCCATTTTCCCAAATCTACCTTTACGGTGCTGGCATGAGCATCTGTGTTGAATAGATGTGCACAGAGCCATCTATTCTGTGTTGTTCCAGATGTGACTCTGTTCTGGTCCAGATGTAACTCTCATCTCAGTTCCAGTTCTGAAGCATGACTCTAACATCTGAGGGATGAGGCAGCTTCAGTAGCATGGCTGTTCAAAAGGAAAGGCAGACCAGAAATATAGCAGCTTCTACAGCAGAACAGATTTGACCCAGGACAACCCGAAGAAGTGGAGTGTGTAGACCAGTCATAGAGCTGGGTGACTGCTGACAGATCAGGGATAGTTATACCAAGGAAAGTGGGAACAAGGCATGAAAATTGGGGGTCAAAGATCGGCCATTGCTAGGACTGGCAACACAATGTGCCTAATGAGTAAAAGAATGTTAGGGGAAGGGTAAACATCTCTCAGGGCAGCCATTTTCAGGAGGTATGAGGGAGAAGAAGCAGGAATCCAGGGAGACAAGTCTGATTACAGTGATTTTGAGAAACCACTTAATCAGAATGGAGAAATACTTCAAAACAGTATGGCCATGGCTCCCAGTTCCTTCCTGAGGGTGCTCTCATGATAAAGAGATGGGTCTTTGAGGCTCTGCTGTTTCTAGAATTCAAAGATACCACAGGTTTAGGACAATTAACTTTAATGACCCAAAAAAGGACATTGTAAAAGTTGAGAGTAAGACTCCTCAGTTATTCTTCTCTTTGTCCTTGAAGGTGATGGTTGGTTTAAAAATCAAATTATTGTAGACAAGTACTCCTGAGGTAAGTAAGTAGGTTACTGATCCAAGAGACATACAAAATAAAGGCTGAGGGACCTGGTTTTCACTCTATTTTTAGTACCTTGTGGTTCCAACTGAGAACTCAATGCTTATTAGGAAAGGCAGGTTTTGGTACCCATTAAAGAACTAGCCATGCCAACAGAGCATGATGAACAGAATAGAAAGGAATAGAAATTTTGCCCTGCAGAAATTGTGACACATACAGCGGTTGTTAGCCACTGTGTCTTAATATGCTGCAACATCATAAAAAATTAGTATAGACTATAGTGGGCCATTGTGTATACTTTCCTAGTTATTCCTTTCAATAATGTCCCTTAAAACAGGAGAGTGCAGAGGTGCTGAAAATACTGACATACAAAAAGAAGAAAATCAATAGGAAGGATTAGAATTACAGAATTTTCATGCAACTAGATGGAAATTGGGATAATTTAAAATAATTATTTGCATTATACAGGGGATGATACATTATGATTACATCTAACAAATGGCTTGTGTCACTGTAGAAACAGCCCCTGCTCTGCTGATAACTAAACTTACCTGAGTTTCAAAGGTAGATGACACTAGACACATTAGCACCAGCTACTAGAGTACTGGAATGTTCAACCAGGATGGTGGTGTTTTTGACAGGTTATTTATTTCAGCTTTCTGGGCCTTAAGGGATAATTATATGTTAATGTTAGAGCTTGAAGAGCTGAGGCTTAAAAAGATTTAACTCACATGCTCAAAATTTCATTGATCAGCAAGACAAAGGCTCTATCCAAGGCCATTTTAAATGTGATTAGTTTAAGTTTATAAGTTTTTTTTTAACAATGGCACTTTGCTACTAAGTGTTATATTCATTTGTTCATATTGAGAATTTGCACTAAGGATTAAAAATCAAATATAACTTTCCTTAGGAATTTATACTAATGGTTTCTGAATACAGTATACAGTTTTAACATTCCAAAGCACACTGTTTGGGTCTCTGGAGACCCTACTACACTAGCCTCCAAGAATTTGCTCTTTACTTTAGTTCTCAAAGTAAACAAAATTTAACATGAGTGTGATTTTTGTACTTATTCCCTCCGAGTAGACTGTGAAGTGCTGTCAGTTATACTTCACTCTGCATGAGAGTCAGGCACATAATATTTATTAACAAACAGCCAGTTATTGTATTCAATTTTCAAGGGAGATAGGAGGTAACCAATCTTTATGAGCAGTGAACTTTCATTAGCATCTACATTAAGAAATAGATGTGGGCTATAATTCTAAGGATTATAATCTCTTTACTGCCAGGTTTGCAGTTCATTTACCTAGGGAATTTTGTTTACCTTTGATTATTTGTTGGACTGTGGTGTGGGCTAGCTTCCCAAGTGTTCATTTATCCCTCTGTGCTTCAGAGTGCTCAGCATGGTTTCTGCAATGCAATAGTTTTCTAGCTGAAGATTTGCACTAAAGGAAGGGTTTGTGGGCTGGGAAGCACTTCCCCATAAATGACAGGCAGCACAGTGCTTTGGATTCAGACACAGATCCCTGATGCTTTATCCCTGACCTTCTCTGGGCCCTGCCCTGCAAAGCTGCATCCCTGCAGTTTGCTCCTCTCACACATCGGTGTTTCTAGACTATAAGGAGATAAATATTTGAAGCTAAAGATCAGGGTGAAAATGTTTTCATACATGGTGAGGCAGTTGCCCTCATGTGAAAAATTCTGTTGACCAAGATATATACCTTGTTTTACCCTCAGCAAGCCTGGAAAGAAATTTGGAATATTATTTGCTGTCTGTAGTGGCTGCTACTTGCCTTCTTGCATTTCACATGTCTCTTCTAGATGGCAAGCACTCAGACCTTGTTGAACACTGTAGTCATTCAGGGAGCTTTGAAAAAGTTGTTCCCTGGGCCCAACCCTGAAGGAGGAGGATCCAGGCTGCATATATTTAAAAAATTCCTTCATTTTACTGGGCCAGAGTTCTAGACCACACCAGATATCTACCTCTAACCCCAAATCCCAGTTCTTCCTGGCCCATCAATGCTCAACTACAATGGACAGAGCTGCCTTCTAAATCAATTTCTAAATCTCCAAATCTCCTTTTCATATTTACTACCATTGTCTGGAACTTTGTTTTCTGGTGAAATAACCAGAATCAGCCATTTCAAAACCTACCCTTGGCAGAAAGACTATCTTGGTTTAAAGACTTCTGAGATTCAACAACTATAGAATAAAAAACCTTCCTGGAGATTTCCTTTCTGACTAAAAGCTGTTAATTCCTGAACTAGAGTTCCACATATTTTTCTTTAGCTATGATGAATGAAATTGTCCTCAGGTCTCTAGGGAATTCCCTAGGGAATGCAATGCCCTCAATAAAGGTCAAAGGACTATTCATATCTACATATGAAAACACAAATTTTCTCAACTTCTGAAAGTTCATTTATCTATATAAGATCATATACTTTTATCTTTCTGCCCTCACCCTTTAAGATGGAAGACATGTACCACATTTTAATAAACACTGATGACCTGCTTACAAAATTCACATATATAAATAAATAAGTGCCTCATTTTTCTATTAATTTGTCTTCTATTAGTTTAATTTGAAAACTTGAATTAATCCAATAAAGAAGAGAGAAAGGATAAATTTTCCCTCTCCCACACTGGGATGTTCTAGTATATTTCCTTCTGATCTTTCTATTCCTGTTGTCTGATTATCCTCACCTCTTGGGAGGTCTGAAAAAGTGATCTTCTTAAGCTCAGGTATCTGAACACTTTCCCTGGTAGATATTGTTTTTTGGAAAGGTTGCAGAATATTTAAAAACAGAGACTTGATAAAGGAAGTGTGTCAGTTGGGTAAGGCTCTGAGAATGTGCAGCCTCACCTAATTCCAGTTCATTAACTCCTTTCTGTGTATGGATGGAGATGTGATATCTCAGCCTCCTGCTCCAGCTATATATTACCATGCCTTGGCCACCATTATAATCTCTTACTCTGGAACTGTAGGCCCAAGCAAAGTTCTTTTTATGTCATACACTGACTTGGTGGTGGAGTATTTTTCACAGCAACAAACAGTAACTAATACAAAAGTTGCTACAAGGGAATGGACTTCTGCTATAAAGAGCTGAACTGTGTAATATTTGGAGAAATGTGTAAGACTTTAGAACTTTGAACTAGAAAAGTGTTTGAATGCTGTAAGTGGACCCTAAGAGGCAGTTTTAGTAGGAGATGGGAGAATAGTAGTACTGAAAACAATGTGGACAAAGGAAGGCTAGCTAAGGTGTCTCAGAGGCAGTCATTTTATCAGCAATATGCCAAAGGCCATCAAGATGATATTTTGTCCTAACATCTGGTTGGTTTTTGCCTACGACATGAAAATTCTTGTAAAGCTGGTTTAAAAGTAATGGTTAGAATTCTTAATGGAGGAAATTTCAGGAAAGCATAATGTTGAATCAGTGGAATGGTTATTACTAATAACTCTTACATGGGTCTCTATGGAAAACATCAAGTGAGGAAGTGAAAAATATACAGTTTGGAAGAAAAAAGAGCATTAGGAAGCTTGAAGTAATAGCAAAGGCATATGCTGAAAGAGAACCATAACTGTTAAGGAGATTAGTGCTATCTAGGTAAGGTCTCTTGCTTTAAATTTGAGCAATAGGAAAGGTGCCCTCATGGCAAGACACCATCCAGCTAAGTGTGAAATAAAAGGGTCTAGGGGCTTTTATGATCCTAGGAACCAATAGTATATAAAAGCTTTTGCAAATATTATCCGACAGGTTGAAGATCCATCATGAGTTTACCGGCAAACTTGGGGCTTTCCTCCATGTGGTATTTGAATGAAAAAAATTAAAAATTAAAAATTAAAGGACATGGCTGATCCTAGGTATGGTGGAGAAGAATGTTTATTGTAGGTAACAGGGACACATAGCCAGAGGCAGAAGCATCTGGGAGAGTCCAGTGAGGACTTGTCCCTGAGCTATGTAAGGAGAGGAAAGGGGAAGGAAAGGGGCGACAGGAGGGTGGGAGCCAGGTGAAGCAGCCAAGAAGGCAAAAAAGGTGGGTAACCAAAATGTCTGGATTATATAAGAGCATGTGGGGGAAGGGCAGTCAAACCACTGGGCTGGAGAGGTCAGGGTAGAAGCGGGGTATGCCAACCATACCCTGTAACAGGTAGGAACTAAGGGATGCTAGGAGAATCTGGCAACAAGGCCTAATTTCAATCACCATAGAAGGACACAACAGGATATTCCATGACAAATCTAGATTTCACCAATACCTAGCCACAAACCCAGCCCTACACAAAATACAAGGAAAACTCCAACCCAAGGAAGTTGGCTACACCAACAAAAACACAGACAATTGATGGTCTCATAGC
>LOJH01050029.1:0-12747 GCA_001685095.1 Ellobius talpinus
AAAATTAACCACATACTAGGTAACAAAGCAAACCTCAACAGATACGAAAAAAATGCAATAACTGCATGCATCTTATCAGCTCACCCTTTCAGCTTTCTATGAAATCAGGACAAAACCACTAGAGCAGGGTCAAAGGATCTTCATTCAAGCTCTTAAAAAACTTTTCTTTAAAATTGTTTGTTTATTTTTGAGATTATAATAAAAGTGTTTCATTTGCCCTTACCCTTTCCTGTCTCCAAGTGACAAGCATGGCATTATAACCCTAAGGGTACAGCGGTGACACATTTTGGCTGTAACCAATAGTAATTCTTGAACACGAAAGTTAAAACAAATCCATTCCCTCCCAATTAACCCTTACCCCAAGCTCTGGAGTGAAATCCAGATTCAAATGCATACTCTCAACCTTGCTACTTTATTATTTTGAGCAAGATATTTGACTGATGCCTGGCCTGTAAGGTAAGGATAATTATGGTTTCTTCCACAGAAACAGAGTGTCTATGTGGATTTAAAATATCTGCATCATTCAGGGACTGAAAAGATGGCTCAGCAGTTAAGACTGCTCACTGCTCTTGCAGAGAACCTAGATTCTGTTCTCAGCAGCCACATCTGGTGGCTCATAACCTCCTGTAAGTCCAGTTCCAAAGAATCCAATGCCCTTTGACCTCTGTGGGCACCTGCACACACATGATGTATATAAAATCATGCAGTCTCATACAACACACATACAAAAAACAAACACCATAAAAGTGAGATTGGCATCATTCAGCGCAGTATTTGGCACATGGCTAGCACTTTTTCTCAAGTGACAGTTGTGGCTGCGATTGCAGTTGGGTACTGATTGGGTCCTTTTTGTGAGTGAGCGTTTTCTGAGCACAGCATAAACACATAGCATAGTTCAGCCTTCCTGTTGCAATGACATCTCCCAGTACCTCAATGCCCTTGGGCATCAGGAATTTCTGCACAGCATAAAAGGAATGAAACCTCAGTAATATACCATACAAAGTTTTTAGAAGAAGACATTGCAAATGCTAACTGTTGAGGCCAGTGGGGTGGCTCAGTCAATAAATCTGTTTGCTGCCAAGCTTGATGTTCTCAGTTTGATCATTTTACCTAATATGATGGAAAAAGGAAAGGAATTCCCTGCAAGTTGTCTGTTGACTTCCACATATGTCCTTTGTCATGTTTATGTATAGATATCTACACGACTCCTGCCCCTCTATCTTTCTTTTGTTTGTTCAATGTTTCCCCCAAATCTCTTGCATGTTCTTGATGTCCTCGTTTTTAATTATTGTTACACACACATATACATATACACTAAGTAATACAAAATAAATAGATACAAAATACTTTAAATGCTAGGTATTGTAACTAAAGGAAATGGTAGACTTTCAACAACAGTTGATAATTCTTCAATATTTTAATGTTTCTTGTTCAAGAATATAGTCCAATCGATTCCTTAGTTGGAACCAAATATCTTACCAGCTTTGGGTGCAGTGAGCTGGCAGGCATCAGGCATTCAGAGATGATTCCCAAATGCACAAATGAGAGAATTTCCAAGGAATTTATATCTACCTCTGTACTGCACACCAATCTTACCCAAGTCTCAAGACTGTAACAATCTTTGACCATGGGACTATCCATTCTGCTGGCAGATGGTGCAAACCTGCTGGTGGTGGCTTTAATCAACAACAGGTCTGATTTGTGCTGCCTGTGGAGGGATCCATGGAAATAGACCCCTGTAATGCTGATTAGTTTATTGCTGAGTCCTTGAAAATTGAATAGGGAGGAAGAGGGCATGAGAAATGGACTAAAAGTATTCCCCATCACGCTTGATATGAGGTCCTTTCACTCTGGCAGAGGACCATATTTTGTTGTTGCTGATATGAAATTTCTACAACTCTTCTGAAAACACAAGCAAGTTCCATGCAGGCTTTCTACTCACAACACTGGGCCGTGACAGTGATGGAGTAGCCAGCTGCCTCCATTTTGGGGGCTTAATGAAATCTTAGAGATTACAGTATAAATGCAATACTCCTTCATTAAAGACTATAGTACACAAAGCAAAACATGCTTCCCTCATTTAATGGATATTGATTAAACAGTTTATTTTAAAGTATTTAGGCAAACTTGGTTGCTTGTTTTATTTATTCACATCCATGTATTGAGAGCCTAACCGCTCAAAAAGATTATATTAACTTGTTCGCCCTCTACTGGCCATAATTGGAGTACAACACTGTTTTTGACCAGGTCCTGTAATAAAAGGGGGAGATTTTTTTTTATTAGAACATCCTAGGCTTTGAAATTCAAACACATTTTTCTCAAAGTTATTGAAAATTATTGAATATTGAATACTGTAGAGAGACTCATATATATTAAACCCAAAATGGTTTTCTTTATTTCAGCATGTTATGCTTCTCAAAAGGAGATCTGAATTCAGAAATTTGTGATTGTTGAAGAACATGGCCAGGAGATAGATTTTCATATGGATTTATGAGATCAGAAGGACACAAGTACAGGTGACTTTTCAGATCCTCAAGATGATATGTTGTATGAATTATACCTCAATGAGACATTAAGAACACCAAGGTCTAGCCCTTATTCCTTTTTGTTCTTGAAGTTCTTTGAGTTTTGACATGTTGATTTCTGACTTATGTCATACTAAGCCTGAATACACAGAAAGAACACAGAGATATGTTCAGAAGTATAGTTTGCAGTAATATCCTTCAGTTTACTCTGCCCAGGGAACTACCTGGGAGACACAAGGGCGTCTGACTTCTCTAAACTCACCTAAAACTAACATTTCATTAAAAAATGTGATTATTTTTCTGTTTAGAACAAGGAGGGAAAAAATGCACCAGGAGATTCCAAATGCAAACTTTTCTGCAGGTCTTTATAATTTGAAAACAACAAAATGATGAGACCCTTGATGCCCAAGGAAGAAGAGCCGCCTGTGAGTTTCTTATGAGAAACAGTTTTGCAGAAATGACCTGCTGTGTGACCAGCAACCTTTTAACTTCCATTAGTTTGTGTTCTACTTCTTCATCCCGGGCACAGTTCAAAGGAGACATTTCCTCAGACACAGTGACTGCAGAGTAATCCTCCATCCTTGAAACAAATGCTAAGAGCATTTAAGAAACTCAGAGCCAGGACATCTTTTCCTGCCGTGAGGGAAAACTGAAAATGCCACGTAAATCAACGTCAAATTGATTGACCTAGTAAGGATCTGGCTTAGTGAAAAGTCAGAGAGTTTCATGAATGAAAAGAAACTAATAACTTCTTCTACATTTAATTAAGCACTGAGTCTACCAGGCACTTTCAAAGGCAAAATTCCATTTCTTTCTTAAAGTGACCCTGGAAAGGGGGGTGATAGGTGCATTATAGAGCCCATTTGCCGATGAGGCTGAAGAGATTATATACCTTGCCTGCAAGGGTCAAATCACAGGGATAATGACCAGTCTCTTCTAGTAGTTAAAGTATTGCTGTGGTGGATATTTGGAGAAAACATCCCAGTCATTCTAAAACTATCAAGCTTCTGCCTTGATATACATGATGGTATGCATTTCCAAGGATAGCAGACACAAAATAAACTATGGTTTACCAGGAGAAAGGACAGAGAGGCAGCAGAGATGGAGAAGCAATGTTTGCAAACGATTTGGCGCCACATTCCCAATGTCTATGCTATATTAGACAGCGAACTCAGCCCCAAAAGAACTATGTGGAAGAACAGCACATCTTAGGTGACCGCCATCCCTGCCAGTTCATTGCCTACCCAGAAGATAAACTATAGCAGATTGATTAGTCTCCATTTTAGATGACGACTGCTGACAAAATGAAGGATATTAAGTCTTTGAGGTGCCAAAACAATGGGAAGGGTTTAAGGCAGGCCACATCCAATCCAATGATCAAATTCTTTAAGAAAAAATATCTATCAGCATTAATTCAAAAATGTGCTTCCAATTCTATCATCTGGTCTCTATTATTACTATCCTACATTAATCACCCAAAAGGTAGGACCAGAGTCATCTCAGATGTGGCTTATGACTTCCAGGTGGCCAGCTTCCTGTAAAGAAGTTCCCAAGAAGGTTCCTCTTCCTTTATGGCTATGAAAGGATACGAGAGCCTTTTCTTCTTCTCAACAACAGGAGGAAGTACACCTCATGCTGTCTTTGGTACCATGCCTATAATCACATCTGCAACAGGTGCAGAAGAAGCTCAGCTGAAGTAATGGTGTGTGCTTAGACCCCCTCCATACAGTCTCATCTATATGACTATTTTGTAAGTATAAGCCATGAAATGCACCAGTCTAGATACAAAGAAGTCCATCTGGTAAAACTGAAAGGTATGTATGGACTTTGTGCAAGCATTTGATAAAAATCTTCACCAACAACCCTGTTTTTCAAACAGATGCCAGCACTCTTTTCTCTGAATGCCCATCACCTTTCTTGCATTTCTGGGATAATGGTTTTTCATGTGTTTTCTCTGCTGATTAAACTATTGGATCCTGTGGGTAGAGTGTGCATGGTTATGCATCTTGCTCACCTCTGGCAGAAAGAGGGAATGAAGCCTCTGGAGTCTAAGAGCTCAGAAAGCTGGCCCTTCTGTCTGCTAGACTTGTACCACTTAACCTCTCTGAGCCTGTTTCAACAGTGAAACAGTAATTGTAAGGCTCCAGCGAGATAATGCATGGAAATTGCTTAGCCACTGCCTTGCCCCTAGTAATTGACACAATAGGACTCTGTCTTCAGTTGGGCTGTCGGGAGGTAAAATCTGAGACTGGGATTTAAGTGTCTGAGATAAAACTAAGGGAGGGAGTTCGAGTGAGAAAGGAAATAAAATTGAGGAGGCCAGATAGAGCAGAGGGAGGAGCTAAACTGAATCCAGCTTTAATGGGTGTTTCTAGATGGCTTCTTTGCTTATGTGATAAACAGCGACCAAAACCAACTTTGGGGAGGAATGGGCTTATCTGGCTTACGGGTTACAGTCTGTCATCAAAGGAAGCCAGGATACGAAGCTCAGAGGCAGGAACTGAAGCAGAGACCATGGAGAAATGCTGTTCACTGGTAGTTTCCCTTGGCTTACTCAGTTATCTTCCTTATATAACCCAGGACCACTTGACTAGGGATGGTGCCACTCACAGGGGGTGGGACCCTCCTACATTAATCAGTAATTTAGAAAATGTCCCACAGACCAATTTGATGTAGGCAATTCCTCAATTGAGGGTCTCTTTTCTGAGATGCATCAGGTTGACAACTGAAGCTAATTATGACAATAGGCGTTAATGGAGAGTACTGAAAGATAAATTATATCAGAGTTAGTTTTGTCTGGGGAAGGGTACATCCCTTCCTGTCTTCCCACCTTCCAAACATGCCAAGTTGGTTGGAAGAAGAGAAGGATACATGCTCCGTGGCCAGACAGTTCCCTTTTCGCTATGGATAATTCTCTAAAGAGAGCCGGTAGCAGGCATATATCAAACAAGTAAGAAAGACCTGGGCAGGACACCAGCATCATCCACCACTGTATTACTACGGTATCCGCATTGTCATATGCCTTCTGAGACTCAATGAAAAGGTGTCACATAAAACTAAATTCAAGGACTGAAGTATGGGAGCTTGTAAAACCAGCATGAGCCACTCATGCCTTATCCACAAGTCCAAAAGCTTTGGCAGTGGCTTTCAGTTTTCTCCCCTTCACTGGTCCTTGTAATTACCAAGACTACACAAGGTTGTAGCACATCCCTAAATTCCCTGGCATGCTGATTACGTCTGAAGCTGACTTAACTGTTAATTTCCTTGCTTCCCTTGTTTCGGAGATTTTCCAGCATTAATTACACCTACGCTTACATCCAAATATTTCATTGTGATGCAGATTGTACTTGTAAGTGCATGAATTATTCTTCGAAGGCTAAAGGAATTAATAATGTTTCACCACTCACTGTGACATGTTTCCAAGCATGTAAGTGATGGATGCACTTTTAAATGATGCCCTTTTTCTTCTCTCTGACTTGCAGGCATCCGGATTTGAAGAGACAGGAGATGTGAAAGTATCGCCTTTTGGATCTACTGAGGTCGAACTTGGGCCTCCATCTCCAACAGCAAATGCATGAATAAACAATGAGCTCATCTTAGTACTTGCTTGAGGAGATTGTATCAGCAGGCTTAACACTCTGAAATAACGTTAGGACAATCCCCAGGCATCCATAGAGGGAGTGGAGACCTGGGTTAGCCTTTAATAGGATTAGGGAAAGTATTTTGAAAATCATAAGAGACTTTATAAAGGTTAGTGATTTGTATTAATTCTTCTGACATCAACTTTAAGTTCAATAGTCCTGAGTCCATATTACCTTCCTTTGAGTTAATCAACCTTTCCCAGAGATTTAATTTCTGTTCTTTATCACTGTGGACCAACAAAAGTGAAGCCAATTTAATTAAGGGTCTAGGTCTGTTTTGTACTGGTGGACCTGACTTATGACTTAAGTGTTTTTGACCTTATCATGTTATGAAGACGTTGCATGTTGAGGAAAATCTCATGTAAATTTAAATTTTGGTCTTATATCAGGCTAGCAATATATGGTCCAATACTCTCTGGTGTTGCCGGATAGTGGCAAGCAGCTGCAGTTCTCAGCCAGCTGATAATGATGGTAGAGGCTGATGTCCTACGCTGTGTTGAGTTGCTTAGCGGTGATGGTCAATAGTTCAAGCTTATTAAATGGGCCTTTGGCTGATAATCTTTTTAACGTATAATGGTTCAAGCCCCATGGTGAGAAGAGGAGATCCTGTAGTTTCATCGAGTTGTCTCCCAAGTCTGTATTCATAAAACAAATGTTAGTAGGTATGAGGGTAACTCTCCTAGTGAGGAAACAAGATACATACGAGAAAGGAACAAGGTTCCCAAACATTGTCACAACCATCAAGAGGGTATAGAAATGGATGTGCAACACCTAGCTGCTTAGTTTGAGAAAATTCAATGTAACAAGTAGACTTACTGCTTCCAGGGATCAAATTTCATTTTAGAACAGTGGAGATTATAAAGCATTTGAAAAACTAAGAAAAATCAAAAACCAAGGTTACTATTTCATATGATAATTATAAGGGTATTAAAATGTTATATCCAAATCTATAATAATGGCTAAACTAAAAGACAAGTTTGGAATAGAATGTAGTTTGGCTCTAGAATAAGGGCTGGAAAACTGGTCAATTTTGTTCTTCCATCTGTTTCTACAAGATCATAATGGAACATAAGCAGACACAATCATTTTCTCATTGTCAATTGTTACTTGTATAATGCAGCAGTAGTGTCGGGTTATGAAGACAAAGATAACCCTGGCTCACAAAGTCAACCACAGTCACCATCTGGCACCTTACATAAGATGTTTGCTGCTGGCCATCATGATCCATGACTTTCGCACTAAACTTGAAATGTTGAGGCTAGAGGATCAGCAGTGAGAGCAGGAGAAATAGTCTTCCCCAGGGAAGAGCACACCAATTGATTACCCAGTACCAAAATATCAGCCCAGAAAACAGAAATGCAAGTTAACATTAGGCAAACTGAGCAGGTTACAGAGAGGTTGTAATGGTGGAAAAAGACAGAGGAAGTGGAGAAAAAGAAGAAAGACAAGGAGAGGAAAGAAGAGAAGGAAAAAGAATTAAAAGGAAGCAATGGGAGAAAGGAGAGTAGGGAGGAGAAATATTTGTGATGTTGGCTTGCTCTTTGGGATTAAATACTGACTCCAGTACTGATCAGTTATATTCTTTCTTTAAAAAAAATTAGTACTGTCACCATGAAGAAACTCACATTATCTCCTGTCATAAATAATGGATGAGTTACAATATACCAAGTACCAAGACTAGTGTCTATCACTAATTCACAGTTCATATCCATTATCTAGCATTATCATGAACAGCAAGAACAGACCATCCTCTCCCAATGGGTCACTGGCTCTTGTTCCAACAGAAGCAGCTAGATGCTCCCCTCTTTCCCTGCAGGAAAGCCTTCTCCACATGTCTTCTCCACATACTTACTGTGAGTGCAGACTGACTTTTTTTTCTAGTATCTCAAAGTAGTCATACAAAAGGGAAACCATTTTCTCTTCTCCCTACTCCAGTCCCAAAAGGTAGCTTCAATCTAAACCTCAAGTAGAGATGACAAACCTTTTTTTCCTTTTCTTCCAGCCAAAAAATTTAAAGGCCAGCCTAACAACCTTGATAGAACAATGAGTTTTGTTTTCTCACCCTTAACATCAATTAGGGGCTCTGAAGATGATCCAGAGACTGTAGTTTACATTACCAGCTCTGAATCCCTTGGAGACTGTGTGTTTGTTTGCACAGATATTTTGCTCAAGGTTAGAGGTCCATGCTCTGAGGTAGGGATGTAAAACTAGGAGAGGCAATAAAATGACTAGACATTGTGAATAATTCATCTCCTTGAAAAATACAAGTGGATGAATGGACTACACTTTCTGCTGTCTTTTACTCTGTGTATGTGTTTGCATGCATTTATGTGTGTGTATGTATGTGTGCGTGTGCATGTGTGTGTATGTGTGTGTGCGTGTGTCCATGTGTGCTCAAGCATGAACAAGAGCATAGTACTTACATCAGAGTGTGCTGGGCATAGCCATGGGGTCATAGAGAAAATAAATTATGTAAAATTCCCACCCTATATAGTTAATAATGCACTTGGGAGGGCAACAAGTCTATGAAGAGTTAAATAATAATTATAAGTTCAAGGACAATACAAGACAACAATGGGAAAAATCTGCATGTAGTGGATAATTAGTTGTTAAATGTTATCTTCAGACAGTTAGCATTATAGATAATTTAGAGAAGAATATGATCCACACGGCACATGAATTTGTTGAGTAAAACACAAGAAAATAGCCCTCTTCCTCTTACTAAAGGAAGATTAAAACATTAAGGCTAAGTATGTATTTATATTTCAAATGAGTCATTTAAAGTGTTTTAGTTTAAGATGAGCATTAATGAATGAGCTTCCCAGGCTCACAATGTGTGCTAATCAGCCACTGGATATTGTTTCCTGACAATATCAGTTATAATGTCTTTAAAGAAAATGTGTACACTATATGAATATGTTCAGATGAACATCAAGACATATGGTATGGAAAAACCTTGAGATGACATGGTCCTATTGCCAATACAGGAGTATGAGATGGAATCTTGACCTGTGCCAATGAGGATAATGGGGTGGTGTTCTGAACTGTGTCAGTGAGGATGGGGTGGTTCCCTGACTTGTGTCAATGAGGAGGATGGGATGGAGCCATGACCCGTGTCAATGAGGAGAATGGGGTGGTACCATGACCTGTGTCAGAGAGAACTGGGAGGTTCCCTGAACTGAGTCAATGAGGAGAATGGGGTGGTGCCCTGACTTATGTCATTGAAGAGAATGAGGTTGTCTCCTGAACTATGTCAATGAGGAAAGGAGATGATGCCCTGACCTCAATAAGTGGAACCAAGCAAGCATCGATAAGATATAGGAGAACTCAGGAAGCTTTGCATAGTCAGACCTAATGAGTCTGTGGTTCAAAGTGAATGCATTATGTGCAGCCTGACACACCTGCAAAAGAGCTTCCTTAACAAAACCTGGTTATCATGTTCATTGTTTTCCTGAAGGCATCCTTACTTCTCAGATGTCTGAGGAAAGGGCCTCCTCCCAGGAATGTCACTAAACTCAAGTTTAAGCATGTGTTCGGATATCTGTAGATCATCTGAGCTCAATTTTTGGTAACTCCATCTTCTTCTTGTACAGACTCTCTAGCATGCTGGTGGAAAACATATTTCAAAACCTAATTAGCTAAGGGTCAAATTCCAGTTTCACCATTTCAGTGTTGATCAAAATGCTTATTGGTGTTCTGAGCTTCTGTATACTCAGTAACAATCCAGTGTGTGGGTATGTAAGTGTGTTTGTGAATCGCTCTGTGTGTATAAGCAGGTGTATCTATCTAAGTATGTGTGTTTGTCTGTGTAGGTTTGTATAGATGTTGTATTGTATATGTGTATGAATGTGTGTATTTGTGTATGTGTGTATATGTATGTTGGTGTGAGATTTCTGAACTCTGTGTCCTTTGAGCAAATTCACTAATATATACTAAGGTTTTAAAACAATGCTTAGTACTTAGTGATCACTTAATTAGATATAGGCTGTCACATCTTGTCACACTTTCTTTTAATTACTCAACCTGCCAGCTACAGGAATAGCTGTGTCTCCTTTTCGGAGACCAATATAAGAAGATGTAAAAAGTCAAAGTTTACCCACTTAGTACTCCTATTTCTGTATTTGTGTTTCTTTTCTCAACAAGACCCAATTATAGTAACCCAGTTTTCGCTCTCTACCTAAGTGGTCTTTTTGCTAGATGAGTGTTTTCACTTACAGGTATCCTTTAGCTCAGTCAATATCAGTGTTTCTGAGTCCCAGCCTTTGCATTCCACCTACCTATCTGCTGAGTCCACTGAAGCATGCTCTGGGCTTTCCCAAGACCCTGCCTATAGAAGGGCTCCTTAAGAATGACTGTATGTCTACCTGGAGATTTCCCAAAGTCCTCCTGAACTTCCTTACCTCCTGTCAGTTTGTGGGCACAGCTCATAGTTTTCCACATCTGTGTTATGTGTGGTTTGTCATCAAGTCAACTCAGACGCTCTTAGAGTTTTCCTCATGGCAGATAGCCTGAAAGGCCTGATCACCCCAATGTCCCATAGCTGTGGAAGATGGGTCAAGTTGCTTCTAAGCACTCTCAAAAGCTTCCTTTCTTCAGGCCATCAGGTTTGCTCAGTTTGTTGTAAAAATGATATGACAAGAATGCCATTCAGAACTCCTGAGGCTGCTGCTACCAGAAAGACTGTCTCATCAGCATCAAAACAGGGAGAAGACATAAGTGAGCAGGAGTATTTATTTTAAAAAATATCCACAAAATTGACTATTGCTTAGCACACAAACTGAAGTCACCATTTAGTATGCGGTACAGACTGAAGTTGCTGACTAGTTCTTTCATAAATCACTCTCTAAAGCCCAGGTATGTGGAGCCATGAATCCATTCCCTAATTCTCAGTAGAAAAATATCTTCAACAAGAAGAGGAGCATGGCAACAACTCTGTGGACAGCACATAAAGGGGAATGTCAGCTGCATTTGTGTTGCACACACACACACACACACACACATAGAGTTAAGAGTCAAATAGAGCTACCCTGTAATGGAACAACATTGCCTCTACTAGACACCAGAAACTAATAAATAAAAAAAGCCCAGTGCCAGGAATAGTTTGAGTTACACTGCCGTGGTAAAGACCATGACCAAAAACAACTTGGGAAGGAAAGGATTTATTTAGCTTACGGGTTACAGTTAACTATTAGGCGAAGCAAAGGTGGGGACTCATGCCCAGAACTGAAGTAGAGATCATAGAGCAATGTGGCTTCCTGGCTTGCCTCCCATGACTTGCTCAGTTTGCAGTCTTTTATAGTCCAGAACCACCTATTAAGAGGTGGCACTGTCCTCAGTGGACTGGGTCCTCTCTCATCAATTAATCAAGAAAATGACAAAGAGACTAGAATGTAGGGGTGAAGGTTCCATGCAGGCGCCAGATCGACTTCCCTGTGTTCAATGAGCTGTGAGGGTGTTGTCCTTGGCAATGGGGCCCCACTGTCAGTTTTTGGAGATCAATCCTCTGTCCTAGCATCAGCAAGAGTTGCTTAGGGATTTCCATGGGACCTCTTCAGCCAATAACTGAATTGAATACAAACCAGCCCCACCACTGGAAGCCTTACCTGGTTATAAAAGATAGTTCAGACTCTGTGTCCTCCATTACTAAGAGTCCTGACTCATAGATTCCAAGTTTCTACTGCACTAGGTTTCTACACTACCCCACTGTTTCTCAATCCCAGCTACCTCTCCTGACACTCTCCATCATCCCTCCCCCACCAAAGCTGATTCCCTCCTCTTCCCATCCCTGCCCATCTGCAGTCCATCCACAAAATCTTTTCTATTTCCCCTTCCGAGGGAGATTCTTGTGTCAACCCCACCTAGAGTTCTCTTCCTTACGTAACCTCTCTGGGTCTGTGGGATTGTAGCTTGATTATGATTTACTTAACATCTAATATCCACTTATAAGTCACTACATAACATATTTGTCTTGGTCTGGGTTTTCTCACTCATGATGATTTTTTTAATTTTTTTATTTATTTTTAAAAACTATCTTTTCTCATTTTGCATACCAATCCCATTTCCCACTTCTTCCCCCCTAATCCCCCCATTCCCTCCACCTTCTCCCATCCACCCTCATCTACTCCTCAGAGAAGGTAAGGCTTCGCAAGGGGAGTCAACAAAGTCTAGCACGTTGATCTGAGGCAGGACCAAGGTCCTTCCCACTATATCTAGGCTGAGCTCTTGATATCTCTCCAAAGAGAATGAGTTCCGAATGCCAGTATAAGCAGTAGGAATAAATTGTGGTCTCACTGCTAGTGGCTCCAAAGCCTGCCCCAGTCGTATAACTAACTATCTTCCACATTCAGAGGGACTAGTTTGGTAGTATGCTGGTTCCCTCACTGTCAGGCTGGAGTTGGTGGATTCCCATTAACTCAGGTAAGCTGTTTCAGTGGGCAACTTTGACCTCTTTGGTCTTGACATCTTTGCTTATGTTCTCACTCCTCCCACTCTTAGACTGGACTTTGGGAGCTCAGCCCACTGATTCACTGTGGATCTCTGCATCTGCTTCCATCAGTTGTTGGATGAAGGTTCTATGATGA
>LOJH01050032.1:0-12747 GCA_001685095.1 Ellobius talpinus
GAGGAAAATGGGAGGAGGGGAGGAGGTGGAAATTTTTAATAATAATAAAGAAATAAAAAAAAGAAATGTGGGCTGCACAACAACAACATGAACTCATAAACAGGGAATTATACTTCGCAGGAAGAATCCATAAACCCAAGGAAGCAGGAACCAGAGACAAGTGTGAGCCCACAGACCTCTGAGAATTCAGGGATATCATAGCAGAGGATCGAATCTTCCATAGCTTTTGAAATGAGATTGAATGTATTAAAAGGAAGATAACTCCAACTAAATACTCAGTTACACTAACTGTGACTGCCCCTAACAAATGTGAAACATGGAAAAATACCAACAGAGCAATATTGTACAAATTAAATGAAAAATTACAAATAAAATGTGTTCCAAAGCCTTACCTAGCCAAGTGTATTTTCGTTCAATTCAAGCTAAAATTATACATAAGGTTATTATTTTGATGTGGCCTCATGTTTGTAGTATACCAAGGGATGAATATAATTATTGCTGTATATGTCTAGATCCTCTTTATGGGTAGCCATATTTGGATAAAAATAGAATGGATATATATATATATTTCTTAAAATGCATGTTTATTCCAAGAAATTAATGTTTCTTTCTTTTATTCCAGAAAAGTCAATAATTTTGTTCTTTTAATCAATATTCTCATACAGTATTTATCTTATGGAAAGCATTGCCAGATGACAGTTTTCCTTGAGTTACTGTTTTCTTTGTGTAGTTTTTGTTAATTTCAATTTGCAGAAAATTTGCTTTTCTCGGACAGTAGCAATTAGAACTGACAAGAAAATGTTTAGTGTAATATTTAATGTTGGAAATAAAGCATAATTTTTGGTGCTATGTACAAACATTGTGATGAGGTCAATACCATGAATTGTCTTCATCACAGTGTGCTATAAAATATTTTAATTTCATCATATAGATTGATATCATTTATTTCATAATTCTTTACTATCCCCAGAAGTAATTATCTAGATTTAGTGTTACTAAGGCTCTTTAAAATGTTTTTGCTGGAATACTGTAAAGAAATACTCTCTGAGACAGTATCACTATGTTTAAAGGAATTACAAATGGTCTCCACAGAATTTAATGCCGAGATTTTTATATATGAGTCCTTTCCTTCAGACTTAGGGTGATACTCTTTGCATGCTTTTCTTCCTAGAATTTCTTTTATGTTGACGGAATACCAGTTTGTGGCAAGTTTCACATACACTTTCTTTTTATTTAAGGGGCACATTTTTTTTCTAAAAATACAAAGGAATATTTTTATTTTGTTCAAGAACTTTGATATTGCTGGTAGTGTTCAGAAACTAAGATTAATATAAGTGACAGCAAGCACCATTTCTTACTCGATGGATAAGGATAGTATAAATGATACTTCGATCTATTCTTTAATTATTATGATTCACCATTTCTTTAATGTACTTATTTTTCTAGTTTGACCTGAATTTAATGAAGTTGTTTTTATTATAGTTGTTGTTGCTGCTGCTAGTGGCTGTTTGTTTTGTTGTTTGGTGTAAGATTTGCTTATGATTTCCATCATGTCTCTAGTAGTGGCTTTATGGTTAAATTTGATATGCCTTTCATCAAAATATTCTGTCTTGGTAGACCTCAGAAAAATGTTGCACATAACTTTGAGCTGTTCCCTAGATTGTCCTAGGCACTGGCACAATTGGGGACATATATTCAGTGATGACTTCATTATGTATCTCCTAGATTTGGGGGTAAAATTCCTTCACTGGTACAGTGTTTGAATAGAAAAACTTCATGGCTCAAAATATGTTTTTAATGTCAGAAAGGATACTATAGCTTGTTTAATGTATTCATTCAGTAATATTTGAGAGATTTAGTTTTCCTTCATCATAAAATTTTCTGACTTCACTAATGTGACTTTTTGAAGCAGAAAATTTTAATTTGGTGTTTTTAAATTGAAAATTTGAGTTAAAATAATGAATAATTATCCTTTTCATTCTCACTGCTTTGATTATCAATTAAATTCTTATTTTAGTAAAGAGTAGGGAATTACAGAGATCTACTTTAATTTGATCAAGACACACTTAGTAAGATTAGTTTTCTTGTTTATATATTATTTTCACAAACAACTAAATCTTTATGAAATTAAAATTTGTAGTTCCTTTGTCACAATTTTTCACAGGTCTTGCGATCAGAAACATGGTGAATTCTATTGTTTACAGTTTCAAATAAAATTGTTGTGGTTTTTTTAAAGAAGGCTCAAATTCCTTTTTTAACTAATTATTTTACATTTTATTTTTATTGCATGTGTACTTCAATTGCATATGTATCTGTACACTGCATGCATAAGTGCCCAGAGAGGCTGGAAGAGGGCATCAGATCCCCTGGAATTGTGGTGGAAGACAGTTGTGAGCTGCCATGTGGATGCTGGGAATTGAACCCAGGTCCTTCGGAAGAGCAGCCAGGACCCTTAGGACTGAGCTATCACTCTAATTTCTTCACTTTACTAATCATAATCTAGACTTCATCTTCTTTGCTTAAGGAATTTAAAAACATTTTGTTTCAAAGTATACAAAATTTGAATGCATTTCAATAAAATGAAAATGAAAGGAAATATAAAATGTTTGATCAACATATTTTTATGCATTTAAAAAGGCTAGCTTTATTCCAAAATTCTTAACTTTTTATATTCCAAGTACTGAGCAAATAAAGGCCACCTTTAATAAATGTCAAACATTTAAGTCAAAATTATGGTAAGCTAAAATTTTTTTTTTAATATTTTAAAATTTTACTAATACCACTTAAACTCTTTTTTAAAGTTCAATTACTTGGGCCATTCAGATGTCTTTGCAGATTAAGGCACTTAGCAACAAACCCAACCTGATTTCATCCTCAGAACCCATATGGAAAGGGAGAACGGACTCCTGAAAGTTCTGACCTCCACAGACTTGTTGTATACAAACATTTTTACACACATACAAAATACAAAATAAATGAATGTTAAAAAAAACCACTTTGGGGAGGGACTGGAGCAATGGTTCAGCTGTAAGAGCACTTGTCACTCTTCTGGGGGACTCAGATTAGATCCCCAGCATGCAGATGGTGTCTTAAAATTGTTAGTAACTCCAGTTCCAGGGGATTTTATACACTCTTTGGGCCTCCTCAGGTAGCAGGCACTGAGATGGTGCACAGATGTGTATACATGTGGTCCATAGAAGTGCATGCAGGCAAAATATGCATACATACACAATGATAAATAATCTTAAAACAAACAAAAACTACTAAACATCTCATTGGAATATTCAATGTGTATGTGTTTATAAAGAAACAATGTCACCCTTTCAAAATGATATGCATAATACATTGTCTACAAATACTTATATTTAATATTAATATGAATTGTTTAAGATTGCAAAACATTCTCATCTGCCATGTGCAACCTGTGCAAGTCAGTGAGTCTCTGCAGAATCACTAATTGGAATGCAAAGAGAGGCAAGGAAATGGACAGTTGACACTACTGGGAAATGATAATCTTCTATACAAGAATTCAGTGCAGTCACATTATCTGTGAAGACAAATTTGACAAGTTAATTAATTTGCTTTTTGCTGTTCAGAGCTTCTGCCATTCAAACTTCTCCTCATGCTGAGGAATATCCATCTCACAGCATCATAACCTACCAATTCGACTATATTTGTACACAATTGCCTTTTATTTTGAGAACAAGGACAGGAGATATAAAGAAGCATTTCTCTGGAGGAGTAAAAGGTGTTATTAGAACAGATGTTAGGGTTTTGCTTCCTTAGGCCAGCACCACTAGATACTTGATCCCAAGGGCAGAAGTATATTGTATGTGCTTTAACAAATTCAGTTTTAGCTATTTATGTTGTTCAGCTCCTGCTAAAGTGTGGGACCTATGGTAATATTACTTTGCACAACATAAAACATGTCCCTGAGTCTGGTAGTTATTTTCAATATTGTATGATAATGGCGTGAGGAGCTAAGCTTATTTGCATATGCTTCAGTGTTGACAAAGAGTATTAGTTTCTTCTCTGTTCACTGTGAACGAATATTAGATAAAACAAACAAACAAAGAAAATTCTTACATTAAGGAAAGATTTATTTGCTTATGGTTTCAGAGGATTGAGTCCATCATGGTGGGGAGGGTTGCAGGACCTGAGGAATTCAAACTCTGGAGGACAAGAAGCATTNTCTAATTATCTTTGGGATGCCCTCCCCCAACGCATACCTAGAAGTGTGCTTTACCAATCTGAAAACTGTTTCTTAATCCAGCCAGTTGACAGCCAAGGTTAACTATCATAGAACCTTTCTCAGTTTTAGCTCTGTTGGCTCCTCTAACATTTATAGAGTTCTTTGTCATGAACATTATTGGTTAATACTTTTCTCTTCATTCACTTCCATTTTTGGTGCCTTTTATTGTTTTTAAAAAGACTTCCATAATAACTGCAAGACCCTAACTTTGTTTGGGCTTAGTTCAGTGCAGTGGAATTTTCTGATTGGCTAACCTGGATTCTTTACTCCTTTTAGTCCTGAGAGAAGTGGGGTCCTCATACTGTGCTAAGCACATTGCTCATGGTGAGTTTTCAGCTTCCTTATCTACAAATAATGATTTGCTCTGAAATGGACATATATCCCAACAAGGACAAAATTTTCCAAGGATTGTACAGCTTCTAAGGTTTGTCTACTTCAAAACTGTCAAAGATGAAGACCGTGGAGGCCTACAGACACCAAAGGCAACTCTTGTCACTGACTAGAAAATGTTGAAGGAAAGGAGACCCCAAACAGAAGTATAAGAGACAAGAGATTAAAGGAGACATCTTATGATGCTGTTGGAGCCATAGTACTCAACCTCACCTACGGTGAACCACCGACTTATATGAACCATGATATTCTTTCAGTCTGGTCGTTTTTCTGTTATCTAGTCCAGGTTACACATTTGAAATTTACATCCAAATAATACACAACCTTCTCATTTGTCTTTGATTTTCTTCTTTCTGTGTTTCATATCAGCATTTCAACACTGCTTCCCCTACTCAAGTCCCCATGACAATTACATAAAAGACTGAGTGAAGATGATAATGTTTGGTGTTCCATGCCACATACAGCAGAATTTTTCAACCCTCTGTCCTTGGGGTCTTTGACTTGTGTACTGTTGTGTTCATGGTTACAAGTGAAGAAGCATTGTCTCATAAAGTTCAACTATTTTATCCAATATTATTGGCTAGAAAGCAACTGTGGCAAGACTGGCAACCTGGACTGACTAATATTTGTACTAGAACCAAATTCCCAGTTAAGGAATAAAATTAGTGTTCATCTGTTGTTGTTTTTAGCTATTTTTGATCTCTCCATGGTTGCCGAATTCTCCATGCCCACTATATCTCCTCATTTACATCTCTCAATGAGATTATTGTTCTCCTCCAGTACCTGAAAACCACTTTAATAATGAGAAACATTTAGTTTGGCATTTCAGACTTTTTATGCTAAGTTTTGGAGCTCTTCTTTGTATCCCCAGCATAAAACACAAACAGCAGTACAAGGCGGGTGATGGATGTATACTCACACATGGAGGATTGCTTTGAGCCATCAATGACTTGCTTTTATAATCACTATGTAAAAATGGCTAGTGTATTTGCCTTGATTTTTTTCTCTTTTCATGAGGAAACTTCCTTAATCCTTCTGGTTCTTCTGGTTGAACATATTCTAGTTGAAGAGTGTTTAGCTTACTGTAGTCTTTACACATGTGAGAATCTAGGAAGATGAATGTGGTACTCATTTTCAGAATGGTAAAGGGGGAAAGAAGCAGATAGCAAACAGGCCAATGATGTCCTGCCGGAGGAAGAAGCCTCATGTTTATCACAGCCCTTATCAGTGTATGGCAATTATTCATTTGGTTATCTCTCCTATTAGACTGTAATCCACAAGAACAGATATGCCATTTGTCTTATTCATTAACTTTTTTGAAAGGACAGCACAAAGCATACAAGTTCACAACTGATATTAAGTACATAGGCTTTCAGGCTAGACTCCTTCTGTTCAAATTATAGATTAGCCACATGGAAGCTTTATGACCTTAGGCAGCCACACAATTCCCTGCTTTTAAGTGGGGATGATTTTCATTTCTTAATCAGATAGTCACCGGAGAGATTAAATTAGGTAGACCATAGACTGTGTTTAGAATGCTGACCTGTACACATTAAGGGCTCAAAACCACCAATTGTTGTTATGGACATGAGTTCCTCAGTAAATTCTTTTAAATGAATTAGTTATAGATTCCAGACCTTTGCTTTCTCTGTCTTTAATAAGTCATACATAGAAGTCTGATAATGTTCCACACAATTAACCAACTCTGTAGCTAGGAAATGACCAATAACACATTACACCAGAGCCATTTCCCTTTTTATAGGCTTTCTCATTTAGGAGTCCAGTAATACTGTACCTTGAACCCTCTGCATGGATAACATTCCCAGTTAGGAACCCAATAATTCCGTGCCTATTTTGCTTGCCAGTACTTGAAAGCTCTCTCAGACACTTTGCCAACTCATTAGGGAAATCTTGGGTGTAGACAGTATAACCTCACCAGGTTGGAATCAAGCAGTTGCTAGCTTTGGCTTCAAAATTAAGTACAGACCTGAGGACAAACAGAAAGGACATTGCCTCTTCAATGACCCAGGCTAGTAAAGAAAATAGCTCTGGAATTGGAGATGAATGGACAGAGAATAAAAGTGAAAAGGAGGAAGCAGAAAGGGGATAATCATGGGTTTGCTTTTTGTCTCAGCAAATGCCAAGCTGAAATCAAATTGTGCTTAAAATTCCTCACGCAGATAACATTTGCGTCCGGAGAGCCTTGTCCGTTGCAGTAAAGTGACTTTGTCCTCTGTAACAGCTGCAGGGAGAAAGGTAGAACTGAAGAAACGATGGGGCGGAAAGCCAGTCCTGGAGCATGCTCTTTAGAGGGAAGACTCCCCTCACCTTATGGAAGAGCCGTGGAAATGTATTCAGTGGCAAAAGTGACCATAGAGCCTTCTGGCCAGAAGCTGATCTGGGCAGCTGCGACATCATGTGTGCATGGAAATCAGGTAGTTCTGCCAGCCCAGATGGACACCACCTGGTCCTCGGCCAACATCCTATACTTGAGGGCATAGAACAGTAGCCAAAGGTTATGTCCTGACTGAGCTGCCACTGTGGGCTTGAGTCCTGTCACCGAGCAGCATGCATTCTCTGCATACCCTTGCTTCTTCTTCCTTGGTGTGAAGAAGCCTACCACCCAGGCACTCAAGGAAAAGCCCAGTGACAACTCCCTTCTCTGCCATGGCCAAGGTAGCCTCCAGTCTAAACAAGAGTCTCACTCTTCTTCCACATACATCCTTCTCCATGACTTGCCATCATGAAAATGCACAATGAAGATTTGTTTAAAGAGCTAATGCATTGATTACTTAATTAATGAAAAAGGTCACTTCCCAAGTTAATTGTGGTTTCTGTATGAAAGATTATAGCCTATGCTTTGTCTAGCCTACCCAAAGATAAAGTTTTTCCTTCCCCGAAAGTCAAAAAGCCTCGGGAAAATAACACACAATCTACATAATGCCTGGAGCTTATGCATCCTGGATACATTTACAGACACTCTAAAGGCGGGCGGAAATAATTGCAGTATGTCTGATCTTTATTGTTTTCCCAAAGAACATTTAAGAAACCCTCACTCAAAATCCCAAGTGTTTCTGGCTCTGATCCAGTCTTCAATAATCACTAGTGTTACTTACGCCTTGTTATTATTTTGCATTTAGCATCAGCCTATTTTAGAACCTCTTCTCCAGGGCTCTACCTCTTCAGAGGCTCTGTGCCAGCACCCTAAATTCCCGTGGAAGCACACATCCTATCTGAATCACACAGAAAGCCACTCTCATCCAGGGAAAGAGTTTAAATTATTTTATCAGATTGATTTCACCCACTTACAAAACCCAAAGCAATAGAGCCTTAGGATGTTACCATTAGTCGAGGTGTTTCTGGATCCCAAAATGAAGAGCACTTGAAGGGGTATTTTTGACCTGCTCAAGTGTGCTTAAAACAAAACACAGATAAATTCCATAAGAGAACAAAGGGAAACAAACCCATACACAGTGAAATGTATCCTTCACACAGAAGCGGCCATTAGATATTGAGAATATAAAAGGTGCGTTCTTAGATATTCTCTTCCACAGGGCAAGTGAGATAGTACAGACGATAGTGCAGTGAGATTCTCCTTGTCATCTTCTACAAGAAGCAGTACATGTCAAGAGAGGCACGTGTCTCACCCTGGCTTAGAGAAACAGTTCAATTATTAGGAAATAGACCCCAACAGGAGCTCAACTCATCAATCAACAAAAAGCACACAGCACTGGTGCCTACACCTATTCTTAGCTAGTAATCCTAAATCATATAATCATTAAACAGTGTTCTGTTCTCTACTTTGCACATCCTGCACCCTCACCCAGGTCATTTAAACTTCTGGGGCATACCTTTAACAGCATGACGGAAAGTCTAAACTGGAAAACTAAAGTCTTTCCTAAGTGCTAAAAGTTTGTGAGGAAGGTGTCATTTGTAGTTTTATGTCCCGAGCAACCAACCAAGGAAAAAAAAAAGCAGGTACAAATTGTCAAGATTTACTTGATGCGACCCTTTTCTTTTCCCTGTGGCTGCCTCTGGTGACCTTGCATCTGAGGCGCTTCATTAGAGTGATATTATTGTTTACATAAAGTACTGTGTTCCAGTTTGTGAAGTGCTGCTGTGATAGAAGAGAGCATAACTCTCCGCTGGCGTGGGTTCAGAAGCCAAGGGACCCAGATTTAGCAGATGTTCCACTACTTCCCAGCTACATCATCTTGTATGATTATTGGTACTCTGGTGTTGCCTATTAGAAAAAAATGGTACTCAGGGGGACCTACTACATAGGGTGATTGTGGGTGAATACATCTAAGCATTTAGACATTTGCACAGCCCGTAGCAAGTGCTCAGAGACTATTAGCTATAGCATTAATAACAATCATCATGTCTATTAAATTTCAAAAAACTAAACAGCCATTTGAATTGATCCTCCAGATGAGGCACCTGGAGGGTAAAATTAGTCACACCTCTTATCAAAGGTCACTACGTTAAGTGCCCTGTCCCAAGAAAACGCTCAGAATTCTAATTTCAAATCTCCAGTCCTGTGCATAGAATTTCCGTGTTACGCCAAAGGCAGTGCAATCTGACCACACACTGGTCTGGCAGGCTTCACTCCATCAGAACTCTGCCTCCTAGGCTAGCACAGATCCCAGTGCCAAGCTAGCCATCTCCAGATCTTCTAGTTGAGAACTTATAGGCAGGGTTAACAGCTCCATAATTTTCTGTGTGGGCATAAACTGGCATATTATCTCCCCGAGGCATCTGCCTTTACTACTGTCTTTTCACAGAAAGTAATTCCTCTCTTCTTTTGACAGCCACATCACTTCATCTCTATCTCTTTCATGGCTTTATTCACTTCCCAGCATACATTATGGCATCCTGCATACTTATCTGCTTTGGTGCGCTGTTGGCTCTATGTGTAAACTCTGGATGTCTTACTCATTCCGCATCTGACCGTGCACTCTGTAAGCGTCTGTTAGTTGGATGGAAGAATGAATGAGCCATGAATGAAGGCGTACTTCAAGTATTTGGTAACAAAATTAAGGCCCTGAAAAGAGGTGTAACATAGTCCAAGGAATGTTTTAATGGTGAACAAATACCTAGCATTGTACCAAGTATTATAGGTGATTTGAAACATACACCATAATCTCTTGCATTTTTTTGGACGTTATACTCATAATTAAAGAATACGCATAATGAAATTTTATCTGGTGGGTAAGGGGCAGGAAATTACACAAAAGCGTAATGGCAGTCCTCAAATTAGAAAGTTATTCCAAAAATTCAATTAAGCTGCTCATTTGAAGTTTGAAATATATCTTCTTATGGAAACACTGTCATACTTTTCATGTCCTATTTCCACTCTTGCCTTATAGCTGCTTTCCAAAAAGTCAAACAGAAGAAAAGGTGCTAGTATTTATCTGGTTCAATACCCATTTTATAGAAGAAACAGCGTGGCTTTCTCTAGATCACATAGGGAATGATTTGTGACCAGAATTCTCTCTTTAGTAGCATTCAGTAGTAGTTACAGAAAAACCAACCATCACAAGCGTAGCCTACACTTGCATAAATATTTATCAAATTCCTACCACGTGGCAGACAGTATATCTCTGCTGACTTCTCCATCTTCTTCTTCTGCTCCCTCCCATTTTCATCCTACTGATTTTGTGACCAAGATATTCTTCCGACACTATCTCCCCAGCCAACCCATGGCTTTCCTAGTTCAGGTCATTCACCTCTTACTAACCAATTACAGATGCTTCATAATTTGCTCCCATGGGCCCTTTGCCTCAACAATCTCCAAAGTGATTTGCCTATGATTTTTTAATTAAATTTTATGAACCCTTGCTCATCTTATTTCTCTGATTAAAAACATCCTGTGAGTCCACACTGCGGACCAGATAAAATCCATGCTCTCTTACTTGTTCCACAAAGTTCTCAATGCTCCTACAGCCTCCTATCTCTCCTGTAATTCTCTGCTTCCCACTCCAGGTGTAGGACTGCCACTCTCTAGCTAGACCACGACACCATCCCTCCCTGTACAGGCTCATTTCTTGCCTTTTCCAGAGTCCTTAGCTCCATTCTGCTTACCAGGATAGGTCTGGATCTTTTATAATAGATGTATTCTCCACTTCCATCTGTCTCTAGATTGCTCACTTCATAAACTAAAATTAGGTTCTTGAATTCTTTGTCTACCATATGATGACAGAAGAGAATTCAACAGAACCTGTCTATTAATTCATTGTGAATCAAAAATTTCCTACTTTTTGTATGAGCAGAAGCATTGCTGAGGTGAGTTAAAAAACAGTCTACAACACAAAAAACAAAGCTCAGAGAGTTAACAAAACACACATGCACACGCACTACCAACACCTCCAACAACAATAAAATAGCAGGAATTAACAATCATTGGTCACTGCCCCTCACTGGCTGCAGCACTCAGAAGAGGAGGTCCTGCACCTCACCCAAGCAGCACAATAGACAGGGGTATAGATAATTCGCTCCAAAGAAAGTGGGTGGAAAATCTAGCCACACCTCTCAACTGCTATATGGTGGATTGGGCCAGGGAGAGAAGAATGCCCCCCTCACCTTTCTCCTTTGCTGCCTGTGTAGGTGGGAGAGCTGGCCCATGGAGAATTTGCATTGCATGTCACCTGGGCAGCACAGTAGAGCTGACCCTCTTGACCAGGGGACAGGGTCTAGGGGCGTAGAGAGTGATGATGGTATTTGTGCAGGTGAGTTGGCATGGAGGGTATAAAGACCCAGAGAACTGGCCCTACTCCTAGGGGAGTTTAACATTGGATGAGCTAGCTGAGGCAGTGCTGGAGAGATCACCCTGGTCGTGAGAATGAGGGAAAGCTGGTGGGCTGACTAACCCAGCTACCATCCAGGCCCAGAACCAGGGCTATGAGTTAGCCCACCCCAACATCCACCTCATCTTGTCTTCATAAGCAAGCTGGAGCAACTGGGTAAGGAAGGCCATGTCTTGAGCCACACTCTATGAAACCAACACCCTTAATCATTGAGAAGGCTTTTGTGTATTATGGAAGGCCAGATTAAAATAAATAGACCACATAAAAATGGGAAAAAAAGAATTATTGATGGAATTTCAAGGTAGAAACCAGATTTCTTGCATTGACTCCAAATTCCCAAGGAACAAGAATGATCAGGGTTTCAAATGTGGCTTGACCAACCAAAGAAGACATTGCTGAAAGAATCTACAGCAAGCCCTCCAGAAGGTTCTGCTGGAATGGCCTCTCCAGGAGCCATCACTTCAGGTAGCCCACTCACTCTCCTATTAACCAACCTAGGTCTTTCTGGTGCTTGGCTTGGTACATGGCTACCTCACAGATTAGGCCAGGACCAAGAAGCTCTTCACTCAAATGTCTTCCTCAAGTCCAAGAATGGTCTCTTCTCCTTACAGGCTCTTGTCTGGGGTATCCATAGATGGTAGAAGGGGATTTTCTTTTGTCAGTTTGAACCCAATAGTGAATCAAAGATGAGGGGAAGTTGGATTCATGGCATGGCATTTTTTGCATGGCAGAAACAACCTTCTAATAAGTGAGAAGCTGTCATATGTTCTTAGTAAGCTTTAGGCTGAAATTCTGCAGTGAGGCTGATTGCAAGCCACCGTGGCAACCAGTATTTCTGTCCTGCCTGCACCCTGGCTAAGCTGGGGCCATTCCTCTGTGCTCTGCAATTAGCAGGATTATACTCATCACACTATGCTGCTAGAATCTGTTTTTATACCTATATCCACCATGTGTAAGACATTTTAAGTACTTCCATTGTTCTTTTCATCTTTGTATTCTTTACCCTAACAACAGAGTCTGACACATAATAGATATTCAATACATTTGTACTTCTTTTACTAACTTCCATTGATGCCTGGAGTAATTCAGAAAGCTGCCCTCTACCCTCAGGAAAGTTATGTTTAATTTGACCACAACTATTACAAGTGCAAATAATCATATTTAGCTGACATGGGGGCTAATTAGGGTACCGGAAATACTCTGGAGATGAAAGATGTGTAGAAATATTTATAACAAACCAATAGTCAATTGTAGTGATAGGGGAGCGCAGGCCTGCTTTTCGTCCCTCCCGGCTCCCGC
>LOJH01050036.1:0-12747 GCA_001685095.1 Ellobius talpinus
AAAATTAACCACATACTAGGTAACAAAGCAAACCTCAACAGATACGAAAAAAATGCAATAACTGCATGCATCTTATCAGCTCACCCTTTCAGCTTTCTATGAAATCAGGACAAAACCACTAGAGCAGGGTCAAAGGATCTTCATTCAAGCTCTTAAAAAACTTTTCTTTAAAATTGTTTGTTTATTTTTGAGATTATAATAAAAGTGTTTCATTTGCCCTTACCCTTTCCTGTCTCCAAGTGACAAGCATGGCATTATAACCCTAAGGGTACAGCGGTGACACATTTTGGCTGTAACCAATAGTAATTCTTGAACACGAAAGTTAAAACAAATCCATTCCCTCCCAATTAACCCTTACCCCAAGCTCTGGAGTGAAATCCAGATTCAAATGCATACTCTCAACCTTGCTACTTTATTATTTTGAGCAAGATATTTGACTGATGCCTGGCCTGTAAGGTAAGGATAATTATGGTTTCTTCCACAGAAACAGAGTGTCTATGTGGATTTAAAATATCTGCATCATTCAGGGACTGAAAAGATGGCTCAGCAGTTAAGACTGCTCACTGCTCTTGCAGAGAACCTAGATTCTGTTCTCAGCAGCCACATCTGGTGGCTCATAACCTCCTGTAAGTCCAGTTCCAAAGAATCCAATGCCCTTTGACCTCTGTGGGCACCTGCACACACATGATGTATATAAAATCATGCAGTCTCATACAACACACATACAAAAAACAAACACCATAAAAGTGAGATTGGCATCATTCAGCGCAGTATTTGGCACATGGCTAGCACTTTTTCTCAAGTGACAGTTGTGGCTGCGATTGCAGTTGGGTACTGATTGGGTCCTTTTTGTGAGTGAGCGTTTTCTGAGCACAGCATAAACACATAGCATAGTTCAGCCTTCCTGTTGCAATGACATCTCCCAGTACCTCAATGCCCTTGGGCATCAGGAATTTCTGCACAGCATAAAAGGAATGAAACCTCAGTAATATACCATACAAAGTTTTTAGAAGAAGACATTGCAAATGCTAACTGTTGAGGCCAGTGGGGTGGCTCAGTCAATAAATCTGTTTGCTGCCAAGCTTGATGTTCTCAGTTTGATCATTTTACCTAATATGATGGAAAAAGGAAAGGAATTCCCTGCAAGTTGTCTGTTGACTTCCACATATGTCCTTTGTCATGTTTATGTATAGATATCTACACGACTCCTGCCCCTCTATCTTTCTTTTGTTTGTTCAATGTTTCCCCCAAATCTCTTGCATGTTCTTGATGTCCTCGTTTTTAATTATTGTTACACACACATATACATATACACTAAGTAATACAAAATAAATAGATACAAAATACTTTAAATGCTAGGTATTGTAACTAAAGGAAATGGTAGACTTTCAACAACAGTTGATAATTCTTCAATATTTTAATGTTTCTTGTTCAAGAATATAGTCCAATCGATTCCTTAGTTGGAACCAAATATCTTACCAGCTTTGGGTGCAGTGAGCTGGCAGGCATCAGGCATTCAGAGATGATTCCCAAATGCACAAATGAGAGAATTTCCAAGGAATTTATATCTACCTCTGTACTGCACACCAATCTTACCCAAGTCTCAAGACTGTAACAATCTTTGACCATGGGACTATCCATTCTGCTGGCAGATGGTGCAAACCTGCTGGTGGTGGCTTTAATCAACAACAGGTCTGATTTGTGCTGCCTGTGGAGGGATCCATGGAAATAGACCCCTGTAATGCTGATTAGTTTATTGCTGAGTCCTTGAAAATTGAATAGGGAGGAAGAGGGCATGAGAAATGGACTAAAAGTATTCCCCATCACGCTTGATATGAGGTCCTTTCACTCTGGCAGAGGACCATATTTTGTTGTTGCTGATATGAAATTTCTACAACTCTTCTGAAAACACAAGCAAGTTCCATGCAGGCTTTCTACTCACAACACTGGGCCGTGACAGTGATGGAGTAGCCAGCTGCCTCCATTTTGGGGGCTTAATGAAATCTTAGAGATTACAGTATAAATGCAATACTCCTTCATTAAAGACTATAGTACACAAAGCAAAACATGCTTCCCTCATTTAATGGATATTGATTAAACAGTTTATTTTAAAGTATTTAGGCAAACTTGGTTGCTTGTTTTATTTATTCACATCCATGTATTGAGAGCCTAACCGCTCAAAAAGATTATATTAACTTGTTCGCCCTCTACTGGCCATAATTGGAGTACAACACTGTTTTTGACCAGGTCCTGTAATAAAAGGGGGAGATTTTTTTTTATTAGAACATCCTAGGCTTTGAAATTCAAACACATTTTTCTCAAAGTTATTGAAAATTATTGAATATTGAATACTGTAGAGAGACTCATATATATTAAACCCAAAATGGTTTTCTTTATTTCAGCATGTTATGCTTCTCAAAAGGAGATCTGAATTCAGAAATTTGTGATTGTTGAAGAACATGGCCAGGAGATAGATTTTCATATGGATTTATGAGATCAGAAGGACACAAGTACAGGTGACTTTTCAGATCCTCAAGATGATATGTTGTATGAATTATACCTCAATGAGACATTAAGAACACCAAGGTCTAGCCCTTATTCCTTTTTGTTCTTGAAGTTCTTTGAGTTTTGACATGTTGATTTCTGACTTATGTCATACTAAGCCTGAATACACAGAAAGAACACAGAGATATGTTCAGAAGTATAGTTTGCAGTAATATCCTTCAGTTTACTCTGCCCAGGGAACTACCTGGGAGACACAAGGGCGTCTGACTTCTCTAAACTCACCTAAAACTAACATTTCATTAAAAAATGTGATTATTTTTCTGTTTAGAACAAGGAGGGAAAAAATGCACCAGGAGATTCCAAATGCAAACTTTTCTGCAGGTCTTTATAATTTGAAAACAACAAAATGATGAGACCCTTGATGCCCAAGGAAGAAGAGCCGCCTGTGAGTTTCTTATGAGAAACAGTTTTGCAGAAATGACCTGCTGTGTGACCAGCAACCTTTTAACTTCCATTAGTTTGTGTTCTACTTCTTCATCCCGGGCACAGTTCAAAGGAGACATTTCCTCAGACACAGTGACTGCAGAGTAATCCTCCATCCTTGAAACAAATGCTAAGAGCATTTAAGAAACTCAGAGCCAGGACATCTTTTCCTGCCGTGAGGGAAAACTGAAAATGCCACGTAAATCAACGTCAAATTGATTGACCTAGTAAGGATCTGGCTTAGTGAAAAGTCAGAGAGTTTCATGAATGAAAAGAAACTAATAACTTCTTCTACATTTAATTAAGCACTGAGTCTACCAGGCACTTTCAAAGGCAAAATTCCATTTCTTTCTTAAAGTGACCCTGGAAAGGGGGGTGATAGGTGCATTAT
The DNA here is from genome assembly GCA_001685095.1 of Ellobius talpinus. Classification (NCBI taxonomy): domain Eukaryota; kingdom Metazoa; phylum Chordata; class Mammalia; order Rodentia; family Cricetidae; genus Ellobius; species Ellobius talpinus. Next base: position 3,380 of record LOJH01050036.1, read on the forward strand.
AGAGCCCATTTGCCGATGAGGCTGAAGAGATTATATACCTTGCCTGCAAGGGTCAAATCACAGGGATAATGACCAGTCTCTTCTAGTAGTTAAAGTATTGCTGTGGTGGATATTTGGAGAAAACATCCCAGTCATTCTAAAACTATCAAGCTTCTGCCTTGATATACATGATGGTATGCATTTCCAAGGATAGCAGACACAAAATAAACTATGGTTTACCAGGAGAAAGGACAGAGAGGCAGCAGAGATGGAGAAGCAATGTTTGCAAACGATTTGGCGCCACATTCCCAATGTCTATGCTATATTAGACAGCGAACTCAGCCCCAAAAGAACTATGTGGAAGAACAGCACATCTTAGGTGACCGCCATCCCTGCCAGTTCATTGCCTACCCAGAAGATAAACTATAGCAGATTGATTAGTCTCCATTTTAGATGACGACTGCTGACAAAATGAAGGATATTAAGTCTTTGAGGTGCCAAAACAATGGGAAGGGTTTAAGGCAGGCCACATCCAATCCAATGATCAAATTCTTTAAGAAAAAATATCTATCAGCATTAATTCAAAAATGTGCTTCCAATTCTATCATCTGGTCTCTATTATTACTATCCTACATTAATCACCCAAAAGGTAGGACCAGAGTCATCTCAGATGTGGCTTATGACTTCCAGGTGGCCAGCTTCCTGTAAAGAAGTTCCCAAGAAGGTTCCTCTTCCTTTATGGCTATGAAAGGATACGAGAGCCTTTTCTTCTTCTCAACAACAGGAGGAAGTACACCTCATGCTGTCTTTGGTACCATGCCTATAATCACATCTGCAACAGGTGCAGAAGAAGCTCAGCTGAAGTAATGGTGTGTGCTTAGACCCCCTCCATACAGTCTCATCTATATGACTATTTTGTAAGTATAAGCCATGAAATGCACCAGTCTAGATACAAAGAAGTCCATCTGGTAAAACTGAAAGGTATGTATGGACTTTGTGCAAGCATTTGATAAAAATCTTCACCAACAACCCTGTTTTTCAAACAGATGCCAGCACTCTTTTCTCTGAATGCCCATCACCTTTCTTGCATTTCTGGGATAATGGTTTTTCATGTGTTTTCTCTGCTGATTAAACTATTGGATCCTGTGGGTAGAGTGTGCATGGTTATGCATCTTGCTCACCTCTGGCAGAAAGAGGGAATGAAGCCTCTGGAGTCTAAGAGCTCAGAAAGCTGGCCCTTCTGTCTGCTAGACTTGTACCACTTAACCTCTCTGAGCCTGTTTCAACAGTGAAACAGTAATTGTAAGGCTCCAGCGAGATAATGCATGGAAATTGCTTAGCCACTGCCTTGCCCCTAGTAATTGACACAATAGGACTCTGTCTTCAGTTGGGCTGTCGGGAGGTAAAATCTGAGACTGGGATTTAAGTGTCTGAGATAAAACTAAGGGAGGGAGTTCGAGTGAGAAAGGAAATAAAATTGAGGAGGCCAGATAGAGCAGAGGGAGGAGCTAAACTGAATCCAGCTTTAATGGGTGTTTCTAGATGGCTTCTTTGCTTATGTGATAAACAGCGACCAAAACCAACTTTGGGGAGGAATGGGCTTATCTGGCTTACGGGTTACAGTCTGTCATCAAAGGAAGCCAGGATACGAAGCTCAGAGGCAGGAACTGAAGCAGAGACCATGGAGAAATGCTGTTCACTGGTAGTTTCCCTTGGCTTACTCAGTTATCTTCCTTATATAACCCAGGACCACTTGACTAGGGATGGTGCCACTCACAGGGGGTGGGACCCTCCTACATTAATCAGTAATTTAGAAAATGTCCCACAGACCAATTTGATGTAGGCAATTCCTCAATTGAGGGTCTCTTTTCTGAGATGCATCAGGTTGACAACTGAAGCTAATTATGACAATAGGCGTTAATGGAGAGTACTGAAAGATAAATTATATCAGAGTTAGTTTTGTCTGGGGAAGGGTACATCCCTTCCTGTCTTCCCACCTTCCAAACATGCCAAGTTGGTTGGAAGAAGAGAAGGATACATGCTCCGTGGCCAGACAGTTCCCTTTTCGCTATGGATAATTCTCTAAAGAGAGCCGGTAGCAGGCATATATCAAACAAGTAAGAAAGACCTGGGCAGGACACCAGCATCATCCACCACTGTATTACTACGGTATCCGCATTGTCATATGCCTTCTGAGACTCAATGAAAAGGTGTCACATAAAACTAAATTCAAGGACTGAAGTATGGGAGCTTGTAAAACCAGCATGAGCCACTCATGCCTTATCCACAAGTCCAAAAGCTTTGGCAGTGGCTTTCAGTTTTCTCCCCTTCACTGGTCCTTGTAATTACCAAGACTACACAAGGTTGTAGCACATCCCTAAATTCCCTGGCATGCTGATTACGTCTGAAGCTGACTTAACTGTTAATTTCCTTGCTTCCCTTGTTTCGGAGATTTTCCAGCATTAATTACACCTACGCTTACATCCAAATATTTCATTGTGATGCAGATTGTACTTGTAAGTGCATGAATTATTCTTCGAAGGCTAAAGGAATTAATAATGTTTCACCACTCACTGTGACATGTTTCCAAGCATGTAAGTGATGGATGCACTTTTAAATGATGCCCTTTTTCTTCTCTCTGACTTGCAGGCATCCGGATTTGAAGAGACAGGAGATGTGAAAGTATCGCCTTTTGGATCTACTGAGGTCGAACTTGGGCCTCCATCTCCAACAGCAAATGCATGAATAAACAATGAGCTCATCTTAGTACTTGCTTGAGGAGATTGTATCAGCAGGCTTAACACTCTGAAATAACGTTAGGACAATCCCCAGGCATCCATAGAGGGAGTGGAGACCTGGGTTAGCCTTTAATAGGATTAGGGAAAGTATTTTGAAAATCATAAGAGACTTTATAAAGGTTAGTGATTTGTATTAATTCTTCTGACATCAACTTTAAGTTCAATAGTCCTGAGTCCATATTACCTTCCTTTGAGTTAATCAACCTTTCCCAGAGATTTAATTTCTGTTCTTTATCACTGTGGACCAACAAAAGTGAAGCCAATTTAATTAAGGGTCTAGGTCTGTTTTGTACTGGTGGACCTGACTTATGACTTAAGTGTTTTTGACCTTATCATGTTATGAAGACGTTGCATGTTGAGGAAAATCTCATGTAAATTTAAATTTTGGTCTTATATCAGGCTAGCAATATATGGTCCAATACTCTCTGGTGTTGCCGGATAGTGGCAAGCAGCTGCAGTTCTCAGCCAGCTGATAATGATGGTAGAGGCTGATGTCCTACGCTGTGTTGAGTTGCTTAGCGGTGATGGTCAATAGTTCAAGCTTATTAAATGGGCCTTTGGCTGATAATCTTTTTAACGTATAATGGTTCAAGCCCCATGGTGAGAAGAGGAGATCCTGTAGTTTCATCGAGTTGTCTCCCAAGTCTGTATTCATAAAACAAATGTTAGTAGGTATGAGGGTAACTCTCCTAGTGAGGAAACAAGATACATACGAGAAAGGAACAAGGTTCCCAAACATTGTCACAACCATCAAGAGGGTATAGAAATGGATGTGCAACACCTAGCTGCTTAGTTTGAGAAAATTCAATGTAACAAGTAGACTTACTGCTTCCAGGGATCAAATTTCATTTTAGAACAGTGGAGATTATAAAGCATTTGAAAAACTAAGAAAAATCAAAAACCAAGGTTACTATTTCATATGATAATTATAAGGGTATTAAAATGTTATATCCAAATCTATAATAATGGCTAAACTAAAAGACAAGTTTGGAATAGAATGTAGTTTGGCTCTAGAATAAGGGCTGGAAAACTGGTCAATTTTGTTCTTCCATCTGTTTCTACAAGATCATAATGGAACATAAGCAGACACAATCATTTTCTCATTGTCAATTGTTACTTGTATAATGCAGCAGTAGTGTCGGGTTATGAAGACAAAGATAACCCTGGCTCACAAAGTCAACCACAGTCACCATCTGGCACCTTACATAAGATGTTTGCTGCTGGCCATCATGATCCATGACTTTCGCACTAAACTTGAAATGTTGAGGCTAGAGGATCAGCAGTGAGAGCAGGAGAAATAGTCTTCCCCAGGGAAGAGCACACCAATTGATTACCCAGTACCAAAATATCAGCCCAGAAAACAGAAATGCAAGTTAACATTAGGCAAACTGAGCAGGTTACAGAGAGGTTGTAATGGTGGAAAAAGACAGAGGAAGTGGAGAAAAAGAAGAAAGACAAGGAGAGGAAAGAAGAGAAGGAAAAAGAATTAAAAGGAAGCAATGGGAGAAAGGAGAGTAGGGAGGAGAAATATTTGTGATGTTGGCTTGCTCTTTGGGATTAAATACTGACTCCAGTACTGATCAGTTATATTCTTTCTTTAAAAAAAATTAGTACTGTCACCATGAAGAAACTCACATTATCTCCTGTCATAAATAATGGATGAGTTACAATATACCAAGTACCAAGACTAGTGTCTATCACTAATTCACAGTTCATATCCATTATCTAGCATTATCATGAACAGCAAGAACAGACCATCCTCTCCCAATGGGTCACTGGCTCTTGTTCCAACAGAAGCAGCTAGATGCTCCCCTCTTTCCCTGCAGGAAAGCCTTCTCCACATGTCTTCTCCACATACTTACTGTGAGTGCAGACTGACTTTTTTTTCTAGTATCTCAAAGTAGTCATACAAAAGGGAAACCATTTTCTCTTCTCCCTACTCCAGTCCCAAAAGGTAGCTTCAATCTAAACCTCAAGTAGAGATGACAAACCTTTTTTTCCTTTTCTTCCAGCCAAAAAATTTAAAGGCCAGCCTAACAACCTTGATAGAACAATGAGTTTTGTTTTCTCACCCTTAACATCAATTAGGGGCTCTGAAGATGATCCAGAGACTGTAGTTTACATTACCAGCTCTGAATCCCTTGGAGACTGTGTGTTTGTTTGCACAGATATTTTGCTCAAGGTTAGAGGTCCATGCTCTGAGGTAGGGATGTAAAACTAGGAGAGGCAATAAAATGACTAGACATTGTGAATAATTCATCTCCTTGAAAAATACAAGTGGATGAATGGACTACACTTTCTGCTGTCTTTTACTCTGTGTATGTGTTTGCATGCATTTATGTGTGTGTATGTATGTGTGCGTGTGCATGTGTGTGTATGTGTGTGTGCGTGTGTCCATGTGTGCTCAAGCATGAACAAGAGCATAGTACTTACATCAGAGTGTGCTGGGCATAGCCATGGGGTCATAGAGAAAATAAATTATGTAAAATTCCCACCCTATATAGTTAATAATGCACTTGGGAGGGCAACAAGTCTATGAAGAGTTAAATAATAATTATAAGTTCAAGGACAATACAAGACAACAATGGGAAAAATCTGCATGTAGTGGATAATTAGTTGTTAAATGTTATCTTCAGACAGTTAGCATTATAGATAATTTAGAGAAGAATATGATCCACACGGCACATGAATTTGTTGAGTAAAACACAAGAAAATAGCCCTCTTCCTCTTACTAAAGGAAGATTAAAACATTAAGGCTAAGTATGTATTTATATTTCAAATGAGTCATTTAAAGTGTTTTAGTTTAAGATGAGCATTAATGAATGAGCTTCCCAGGCTCACAATGTGTGCTAATCAGCCACTGGATATTGTTTCCTGACAATATCAGTTATAATGTCTTTAAAGAAAATGTGTACACTATATGAATATGTTCAGATGAACATCAAGACATATGGTATGGAAAAACCTTGAGATGACATGGTCCTATTGCCAATACAGGAGTATGAGATGGAATCTTGACCTGTGCCAATGAGGATAATGGGGTGGTGTTCTGAACTGTGTCAGTGAGGATGGGGTGGTTCCCTGACTTGTGTCAATGAGGAGGATGGGATGGAGCCATGACCCGTGTCAATGAGGAGAATGGGGTGGTACCATGACCTGTGTCAGAGAGAACTGGGAGGTTCCCTGAACTGAGTCAATGAGGAGAATGGGGTGGTGCCCTGACTTATGTCATTGAAGAGAATGAGGTTGTCTCCTGAACTATGTCAATGAGGAAAGGAGATGATGCCCTGACCTCAATAAGTGGAACCAAGCAAGCATCGATAAGATATAGGAGAACTCAGGAAGCTTTGCATAGTCAGACCTAATGAGTCTGTGGTTCAAAGTGAATGCATTATGTGCAGCCTGACACACCTGCAAAAGAGCTTCCTTAACAAAACCTGGTTATCATGTTCATTGTTTTCCTGAAGGCATCCTTACTTCTCAGATGTCTGAGGAAAGGGCCTCCTCCCAGGAATGTCACTAAACTCAAGTTTAAGCATGTGTTCGGATATCTGTAGATCATCTGAGCTCAATTTTTGGTAACTCCATCTTCTTCTTGTACAGACTCTCTAGCATGCTGGTGGAAAACATATTTCAAAACCTAATTAGCTAAGGGTCAAATTCCAGTTTCACCATTTCAGTGTTGATCAAAATGCTTATTGGTGTTCTGAGCTTCTGTATACTCAGTAACAATCCAGTGTGTGGGTATGTAAGTGTGTTTGTGAATCGCTCTGTGTGTATAAGCAGGTGTATCTATCTAAGTATGTGTGTTTGTCTGTGTAGGTTTGTATAGATGTTGTATTGTATATGTGTATGAATGTGTGTATTTGTGTATGTGTGTATATGTATGTTGGTGTGAGATTTCTGAACTCTGTGTCCTTTGAGCAAATTCACTAATATATACTAAGGTTTTAAAACAATGCTTAGTACTTAGTGATCACTTAATTAGATATAGGCTGTCACATCTTGTCACACTTTCTTTTAATTACTCAACCTGCCAGCTACAGGAATAGCTGTGTCTCCTTTTCGGAGACCAATATAAGAAGATGTAAAAAGTCAAAGTTTACCCACTTAGTACTCCTATTTCTGTATTTGTGTTTCTTTTCTCAACAAGACCCAATTATAGTAACCCAGTTTTCGCTCTCTACCTAAGTGGTCTTTTTGCTAGATGAGTGTTTTCACTTACAGGTATCCTTTAGCTCAGTCAATATCAGTGTTTCTGAGTCCCAGCCTTTGCATTCCACCTACCTATCTGCTGAGTCCACTGAAGCATGCTCTGGGCTTTCCCAAGACCCTGCCTATAGAAGGGCTCCTTAAGAATGACTGTATGTCTACCTGGAGATTTCCCAAAGTCCTCCTGAACTTCCTTACCTCCTGTCAGTTTGTGGGCACAGCTCATTGTTTTCCACATCTGTGTTATGTGTGGTTTGTCATCAAGTCAACTCAGACGCTCTTAGAGTTTTCCTCATGGCAGATAGCCTGAAAGGCCTGATCACCCCAATGTCCCATAGCTGTGGAAGATGGGTCAAGTTGCTTCTAAGCACTCTCAAAAGCTTCCTTTCTTCAGGCCATCAGGTTTGCTCAGTTTGTTGTAAAAATGATATGACAAGAATGCCATTCAGAACTCCTGAGGCTGCTGCTACCAGAAAGACTGTCTCATCAGCATCAAAACAGGGAGAAGACATAAGTGAGCAGGAGTATTTATTTTAAAAAATATCCACAAAATTGACTATTGCTTAGCACACAAACTGAAGTCACCATTTAGTATGCGGTACAGACTGAAGTTGCTGACTAGTTCTTTCATAAATCACTCTCTAAAGCCCAGGTATGTGGAGCCATGAATCCATTCCCTAATTCTCAGTAGAAAAATATCTTCAACAAGAAGAGGAGCATGGCAACAACTCTGTGGACAGCACATAAAGGGGAATGTCAGCTGCATTTGTGTTGCACACACACACACACACACACACATAGAGTTAAGAGTCAAATAGAGCTACCCTGTAATGGAACAACATTGCCTCTACTAGACACCAGAAACTAATAAATAAAAAAAGCCCAGTGCCAGGAATAGTTTGAGTTACACTGCCGTGGTAAAGACCATGACCAAAAACAACTTGGGAAGGAAAGGATTTATTTAGCTTACGGGTTACAGTTAACTATTAGGCGAAGCAAAGGTGGGGACTCATGCCCAGAACTGAAGTAGAGATCATAGAGCAATGTGGCTTCCTGGCTTGCCTCCCATGACTTGCTCAGTTTGCAGTCTTTTATAGTCCAGAACCACCTATTAAGAGGTGGCACTGTCCTCAGTGGACTGGGTCCTCTCTCATCAATTAATCAAGAAAATGACAAAGAGACTAGAATGTAGGGGTGAAGGTTCCATGCAGGCGCCAGATCGACTTCCCTGTGTTCAATGAGCTGTGAGGGTGTTGTCCTTGGCAATGGGGCCCCACTGTCAGTTTTTGGAGATCAATCCTCTGTCCTAGCATCAGCAAGAGTTGCTTAGGGATTTCCATGGGACCTCTTCAGCCAATAACTGAATTGAATACAAACCAGCCCCACCACTGGAAGCCTTACCTGGTTATAAAAGATAGTTCAGACTCTGTGTCCTCCATTACTAAGAGTCCTGACTCATAGATTCCAAGTTTCTACTGCACTAGGTTTCTACACTACCCCACTGTTTCTCAATCCCAGCTACCTCTCCTGACACTCTCCATCATCCCTCCCCCACCAAAGCTGATTCCCTCCTCTTCCCATCCCTGCCCATCTGCAGTCCATCCACAAAATCTTTTCTATTTCCCCTTCCGAGGGAGATTCTTGTGTCAACCCCACCTAGAGTTCTCTTCCTTACGTAACCTCTCTGGGTCTGTGGGATTGTAGCTTGATTATGATTTACTTAACATCTAATATCCACTTATAAGTCACTACATAACATATTTGTCTTGGTCTGGGTTTTCTCACTCATGATGATTTTTTTAATTTTTTTATTTATTTTTAAAAACTATCTTTTCTCATTTTGCATACCAATCCCATTTCCCACTTCTTCCCCCCTAATCCCCCCATTCCCTCCACCTTCTCCCATCCACCCTCATCTACTCCTCAGAGAAGGTAAGGCTTCGCAAGGGGAGTCAACAAAGTCTAGCACGTTGATCTGAGGCAGGACCAAGGTCCTTCCCACTATATCTAGGCTGAGCTCTTGATATCTCTCCAAAGAGAATGAGTTCCGAATGCCAGTATAAGCAGTAGGAATAAATTGTGGTCTCACTGCTAGTGGCTCCAAAGCCTGCCCCAGTCGTATAACTAACTATCTTCCACATTCAGAGGGACTAGTTTGGTAGTATGCTGGTTCCCTCACTGTCAGGCTGGAGTTGGTGGATTCCCATTAACTCAGGTAAGCTGTTTCAGTGGGCAACTTTGACCTCTTTGGTCTTGACATCTTTGCTTATGTTCTCACTCCTCCCACTCTTAGACTGGACTTTGGGAGCTCAGCCCACTGATTCACTGTGGATCTCTGCATCTGCTTCCATCAGTTGTTGGATGAAGGTTCTATGATGA
>LOJH01050037.1:0-12747 GCA_001685095.1 Ellobius talpinus
ATAAGGTTCAGTGTGGCTGGCTTTATGTTGAGGTCTTTGATCCATCTGGACTTGCACACTCCCTATTTTTCATGCATGAAGAAAACAACTGTGCAACTCACAAATCTTACAAGATAGTTGCTACTTTATCTTTTTTATTCTTCTAAGTCTTATGTATGCTTGACAGATATTCTCTCTCTACAATAATTATTCCTTGAGGGGGCAGGCAGGGTTAACCACTGTAAAAGTAAACATCTATTAGTACAATATAATTTACATCATAAATCCATAAAGTGGAATCAGATCCTTTATTTTAAATGAACTATCAATCTAGAATATTCCTAAAGTACTACACTCTCAATGTAAAGAACAAAATACTTGAGAATATTATAGTTCAGAAGGCAAAACCAATGGAGAACTAGTTGAATTTATCAGGGGAGAAATAGAATGTATCAGGCTATAAACGAATATTAGATCTCTACTATGGTCCAGCAAGCTAGAAGTGAAGTAATGCACTCTAACATATACCTGGATATACAGGGATAAGGAGCTGACAATCATATAAGGAAAAGAAATGGTGGATCTATGAGGACATCAATGGCCTTCTCTAAATAATAGAACCAATAAACTTGATCTTGGGCACACAAAATATTATGGCTGGAATGTAAAATGTCTCCCACTGACTCATCCTATGTTTGAACAACTGGTCTCCAGCTGGCAGTGTTGTTTTGGGAGACTATGGGCATCTTTAAAACAGAAGTGGACTGAACCACTGGGGAAGTGTGTCAAGGTGACATTCATTTTTGGTTCTGGCAGGATGTGAAGAACAGCCCAAGCTATGTGCTCCCTCTGTGATGATGGACTGTACTATGAAGCCATGGGCCATGTAAACCTCTTCTCCGTTAAGTTGCTCTGCCAGCTGTTTTATCACTGAGTTTGCAAGTTTTGTGAACTATGAGTAAAGCTGGCCATGGGGCAAGCAGAATTGTAGATAACTATCAGTTCTGTACCCTGTGTCTTTTCCTTTTAGACACCAGTGAATTTTCTATAGTATTCCTTGCCGGGCACTGGTTTCACATGCCTTTAATCCCAGCACTAGGGAAGCAGAGACTCACTCTGTTTGAGTTCAAGGCCAGCCTGGTCTACAGAGCAAGATCCAGGACAGGCTCCAAAACTACAGAGAAACCTTGTCTCCAAAAACCAAACCAAAAACCAAACCAAAACAACAACAACAACAACAACAACAACAAGCGATTCCTGAAAGAGACTCATGGCTTTTCAAGTACTGAGAAAAGGTGACAGCTGACCACTCAGTCTTAATCAGGACACTGATATCGTCATCAGATGCAGGACTCAAGGAACACTACAGAAGAGGGAGCAGAAAGAGCATAAGAGCCAGAAGACAAGGAGAGGACTAAGATATACTATTTCTATGCATGATATGGACATTGCAACTGCCCACAGCAGTTGTGGGAACCTACACTAGACCTGTACAAGAATAGGCCTCTTAACAGGCAGTCATGGATGGGAAAGGGGCCATCGCTGCTCAACTACTGGTTACCAATGGCTACTGTGGGATACAGAGTCAATTGCCTTCCTTTGTTTACCTATTAGCGAGCTCACCAGGCGCCAATATAGAGTTCCAAACCCAGAAGGGCCTGGTTAAACTCACTGTGTCACAAAACAAAACAAAAAAAGTGTGGGAAAGGGATTTGTAGGGAGAAGTAGGGGCAAAACAGGGTAAAGGGGACATAAGAGAAGATACAGGGTGAGAGAATGCATTAATATGTACAAAACTGTCATATAATACTTAATTTTTACAGTTTCTGAGTAATTTTCTTTCTTTTATCATAGGCTTTTCTGGATGTATATTATATAATACTCCATTGTTTTATTTCTGTTCTAATAGTAAGGATCACATTTCATTTGAAGATTATAACTTTACCCCAAAATTCTAGGACTATTTAATCTGATTCAACTTTGAGTGAAAAGGAGAGAACGTGGGGAAACAAACTGATTAAATGAAATGAATTTCTCTACTACTCTTTAGATGCTGAATGAGCTTCAGCAGGGGCAACAGTTTCTGATCATCCTTTAGGATGTCTAGAGAGGCACAACTCCACCATGCAGGCATTGTCTGCCCAGAGTGATCATGAGAAAGTGTGACTGACCTCCCTTCTACTCGATGAGAGCATTCTCCTGAATGACAGAGTAGGCTCGTTAACTCAAAAAGTAAAAGGATGTCATTATGAAATAAATTTTTTCTTTTATTTGGAATGGGGTTCCATGTATTCCAGGATGGCCTCAAATTTACTATGTAGTTAAGGATGACCTGGAACATTCATCTCCCAGAGTGCTGGGATTATAGGCACCTACCACTATGCCAAGATTATGTAGTACTGGAGATCAAGCCAGGGATTTGTGCATGCTACACACTTTACCATTTGAACTACATCCCTAGCCTTAAAATACATTGTAAAAAATCTGTATGTTCATGTGTATAATATGGAGCAGGTATACTGATTTACAATAATATACAAAAGGGAGTTGCAATGGTTAGTTTTTGTCAATATGAGACAAATTAAGAGTCATCTAAGAGGAGGGAACCTCAACTGGGGAAATAGCTTCCATCAGATTGGCATTTTTCTCAGTAGCTAACTGAGATAGGAGGGCCCAGCCCATCATGGACAGTTCCATCCCTGGGCAAATGGGCTGGGCTGTATAAGGAAACTAGCTGAGCAAGCTAGGGAAGCAAATAAGCAGCACTCCTCTGCAGTTTATGGTTCAAGTTTCTGCCTGGAGCTTCTCTCCTGCTTTCTCTTGATGATGGACTACAGCTTGTAACACTAAACTCTTTCCTTCCAAAGTTGCTTTTTGGTCATAGTGTTCACCATAGAAATACAAAGTAAACTATGAGAGGAACTCACAAAAGGGATAGGATGAGGAGGCAAACAACCACAAGGAAGCCAGGTGTGTAATAAGCATCTATAAACAGCACTGGAACCAACATTTGGGAGGCTATAACAGGAGGATCCTGAGTTCCAGGCCAGCCAGGGTTACAGAGTAAGAACTTGTCTCCAAACAAAGAAATAAGAGTATTTTTAAAGGAAAAATAAATTTCATTAAGCATTCAATGGGTATTTAAATTTTACATGTGATACATGTGAGAAAACAAAAGGATTATCAGAGAGATAGAAGGGACAAAAAGAAGGCAATAGAAGAGTATGTCAGGAAGAACAAAGGGTAATATAAATATAAGAAAATGTCATTAGGTAGCTCATCACTCTGATAACTTTAGATATTAATTCAGGGCTGCGGAGATAGCTTTAGTATATGAAGAGCATCTGCTGCACAAGCATGTGGACTGGAACTCAACTCTTCAGCACCCACATTAAAAAAGTCTAGTGCAGCCACCAGTAACCATAATATTGTGTGGCTGGAGACAAGATGATCACTGGGGCCTGTTGCAGGCAGCTCAAAGTGAGAGACCACGACTCAAGGGAATACGGTGGAGAATTATAGAGTATAGCACCCAATATCTCCTCTGGCCTCCAAATATACACACACACACACACACACACACACTGGCCCACACCCCCAAAAACCTAATTTGAAAAAAAATTATGATAAACACTTAAAATTATGCTTTAATTAGAGAAAATATGAAAATATGTTATAAACAGATGAAATATCATTCCTTAATCATTACTGTGTCAAGAAAAAAATAAACTTTATTAAGACTTTTTTGAATACAAAATGTAATAAACCTACTTTATTCCATAATAGTTTTGAAGATATACTGTCCTTCAGTATTTATAAAGCACTGATTCTAAGAGACATTGCATATACTTAAAGGGTATTAAAATCCATAGACATGGGAAGTCCCTTATATAAAACAATATAATATCTACATATAATATGGATATACCCTGTTGTATACTTTAGAAAATTACATATAACCTATGTTACCTTATAACATATAAACACTATGTGAATAATCATTATGCTATATTGTTTGGGAAATAACAGGGGAAATGTCTTTAAATGTTTGCTATACAAGCAATTTTTTCCCTCGAAAAGTGACTGTAATTGGTGTTTAATCCATGCATGTGAAAACTGACTGGAGGGAGTGGGTGAAATAGACCTGAAATCACTATTGATTTTATTTGTTTTGTTTTGTTTTGCTTAGTGGTACTGGGGATCAAAGGTAGAGCTGGCTCATATATGTTAAACACATGCATCCCTACTTTGAAATCCTCCCCACCTCCTAGGAAATCACTCTACTGCTGAGCTGTATCGCTATTCCTCTTTGCACTTTTATTTTGAAACAGTCTCATAAAATGTCCTAACTTGATCTTAAACTCATTCTGTGGCTCATATAGGCTTTGAACTTGTGGTTCCATAGGCAAAGCCTCCAGAGTAGCTAGGGTTACACACCTATGCAGTTAGGCGGGCTTTCTTTCTTCTTTCCTTTCTTTCTCCCTTTCTTTCTTTTTTAATATCTAAATAATTATAAATCTACAAGGAATATATTCATCTTGTAAAGGCTTTTTTTAATTTCAAATATACTTATTATAAATTTCTACCTGATCTTTACTTCCATTTCTTCCCATACATCTATCATCAAATACTTTACTTTCAAAATTCTTTTTAAATTTTAAAAACAGGACAGCCACTTTCTTTGCTCAAAAATAACCAAATGTTTTAAATTTTTGTTCTTCATTATTACTAAAGGTTTAACAATGCCAGAGTATAATTTTTAAATACTTTTTATTATTTTTTAAAAATTTAATACAGGTATACAATGTATTTTGATCATATCCACTCCCTACTACTTCTATGGTCTCCCCCCAGATCTTCCTTCCTACTTCAGACTTCCCCTCCCCCAACTGGGAGCTGCCCATATGCACATGGATGTGCCAGCAGGAGCCACAAGCAATGGACACTGGAGTTGGGAAAGAGGAGAGAAAGCTATTTTTATCATTTTAACTCATTTTTTTTGTTGTGGTAAGATTTGACAGTGAAAGTGTAAACCCACTGTGAAGTCCCAAAGCTTCAGAATGGCTACTTGAACTGCACAGTTATTTACTGAGATGCACATACTGTTAGATTTTTTTTTATTTGCAAGTTTTTATAATAAATTTTTAGTGAAATTTTAAAAAAGAAGCACATTGCTCACTTAGGAATTCATGCGTTTGAGGAAAATAGTCTAGTATCCTGTCATTTGAAGACTTGCAGTCCAGGAGTTCCCTGCTGCAGTCTACTGCATCACGGTCATCACAGGTGCGGGTCTCAATCTCTGCATCAGCCTTTGACTCATCTAATAACTGTGAAACACCTTCATTTGTCCATATTCTTCTCTTTATCTCTATGGAAAGATAATTCTCTCACTTTCATCATATTTAAGAATCCTAAAGGATAGACAGAACAAAGACTACAAAAATGATGACTCTAGCCAGTCACGGTGCCACACATCTCTATTCCCAGAGGCAGACAGATCTCTGAGTTCAAGGCCAACCTGGTCTAAACAGTTCCAACATAGCTAGGCTAAAAAGTCCTTGTCTTTTCCCAACCCTTGCCAAAAAAATAAAATAAATAAAAAATAAAAAAACCTGCCCCCCCAAAAAAGATTAGCCTTCTTTACTCCCTTGAAATTGATATAATAGCACTGAGTTATTCTACAACCACATCTTCCTGTTTGGGTGATTGCATTGTCTTACTGTCTTTGTATTTTATTAACCACTTATAAGAATAAAGTTGGGGCTGAGCAGTGGTGGTACACATCTTTAATCCCAACACTCAAGAGGCAGAGGCCAGTGGATCTCTGTAAGTTCCATGCTAGCCTAATCTACAGAATGAGTTCCAGGACAGCCAGTGCTACACAGAAAAAGCCTTGCCTCAAAAAAAAAATCAACGAAAAGTTATAGTTGGAAAAATTGATAAGCAAAGATATATTATATAAAATGTTATACATAACTAGACACTAAGAGTCCAAAAAGTTATACAGTGATATTTTTAAAATAAGTGTTCTTGCTTGCAGACCATAAGAAAAGCATAAAATATAAAACAGTAGCCCTTAAATGGAACTGTTGAAAAGGACTCAAAACACAACTGGACCCGATTTAAGGACAAAGCAATCATTAGTGGAGCTGTTTGCTAGATCCACCACACTCATCCTAAGGAACGCCAGCATGTTAGGAGGACCACTTTTACTTAGCTCAGTGGTGAAGACAAAAATGGCAAAGAGCAGAAGTTTAATGAATACTTACTGGAAATTTCTACCTTCCCTTCTTGTCTTCATCATTTACCGAGTAATTTAAGTTTTTCTGATATAAGAAAAAAGTTTCCAGGACTACCAAGAAAACTATCTTGAATAAGAATTCATTTCTGGGAGCTAGGGATTTAGCTCAGTGTGAGAGCACTTGCTTAGAGCCAAGTACAAGACCCTGGGTTCCACCTTCAGCACAGCAGAGGGTATGAAGAATTCACTGTTAAGGTACTTGACATTAAACAGGACAAAGATGGAGCCATGTGACCCACAGGGTACCAAATGAGAATTGACTCCCACAAGTGTCCTTTGACTTCCACATGCACACATTCATGCTGCTTACATATGCGTGCACACACACACACACACACACAGAGAAATGTAAAAATTCATTCTTGACTGGTCTCTGGAAGCTCAGCTTAGCTGTGGATCTATTGGAAGAGAAGAAGTAGTAGTAATATAAGCAAAGGGGTCAAGACCATGATGGGGATACCCCAGAAACAGCTGACCTAGGCTAGTGGGAACTCACTGACTGCAAAATGCTAGCGGGGGAACCTGCAAAGGACTACACTAGGCCCTCTGAACATGGAGGACAGTTGTGTGGCTTGGGCAGTCTGTGGGACCACCGCCAGTGGGAGCAGGATTTATCCCTAGTGTTTGAACTGGCTTTTTGGAACCCATTCTTTGTAGAGGGATACCTTGCTCAACCTAGATATGGGGGGAGGGCCTTGGTCCTGGGTCACAGTGATGTGTCAGACTTCATTGACGCCCCATGGCAAGACATACCCTCTCTGAGGAGTGGATGGTGAATGAGGTGGGGGAAAGGTGGGGATGGAGTGTAAAATGGAATAGGTATGTAAAATGAGAAAAGATTACTTTTTAAAAAATTAATTAATTAATTAAAAAAGAATTCATTTTCCTTTTATCTATTATTTTTTCCTGAAAACTGAACCCGGGGCTTTGTGCATGATAGGAAACACTGCACTGAGCTACACCCAGCCACTAATAAAATTGCTAACGTTTCTGAGGCTATAAAGCAGTTATCTCTCTCATTGTAACTCTCAAATTTCAACTTTTATTTGCCTATTTGTTTATTGATTTTAGCAGCCCCCAGGACTGAACCTATAGCCTGTGTACCCTTGCCAAACACTGGACTCCCGAAATACATTTCAGCTACTCTACTCTCAGATAACTAAAATATTTTAAATTTTACTTCTACCACATAAATTATACATACTAAAATTGTCAAACAAACCAAAAGCAAAGCACACCTTTCATCCTTTATCATATTAGCTCTGTGTGAATTCAGACACTATAGTATCACAATTGTCCCTCATTGTCTATGGTTAAGTTCAGGCAAAGCTCAAAACGTTACATTAAAAACTCCAGAAACAAAGTATTTTGAGATCATATTCATATTGCTTTTATTTCACCATATAAAAACTCATCTATTTTATTATTACTATTACTCTCTTATTGGGCCTAATTATAAATTAAACTTTATCAGAGTGGCACTCTCTCTGTGTGCACATACATGTACATGTACACACACACACACTGAACAGTGCATAGAGAGTTTGGTACTAACTAGGTATCCAGGCATCCAGTGGAAGAGAATCTTGAGATGTATCTTTTATGGACAAAGAGTATGGTTGTGGTTATTAACACTTTTACCATAACTACAAGACTCATATTCTTTTTTTAATTGTTTTTATTGAGCTATATATATTTTCTCTACTTCCCTCCCTTCTCCACCCCCAACTTCTATCCTCTCCCAAGATCCCCACGCTCACAATTTACTCAGATCTTGTCTTTTTCTATTTCCCATGTATATTAGAACCATGTATGTCTCTCTTAGGGTCCTCTTTGTTGTCTATGTTCTCTGGGATTGTGATTTGTAGGCTGGTTTTCTTTGCTTTTAATGTCTAAAAACCACATATGAGTGAGTACATGTGATAATTGTCTTTCTGGGTCTGGGTTNTCTTAGGGTCCTCTTTGTTGTCTATGTTCTCTGGGATTGTGATTTGTAGGCTGGTTTTCTTTGCTTTTAATGTCTAAAAACCACATATGAGTGAGTACATGTGATAATTGTCTTTCTGGGTCTGGGTTACCTCACTCAATATGATGTTTTCTAGATCCATCCATTTGCCCACAAATTTCAAGATGTCATTATTTTTTTCCACAGTGTAGTACTCCATTGTGTAAATTTACAACATTTTCCTTATCCACTCTTTGGTTGAGGGGCATTTAGGTTGTTTCCAGGTTCTGGCTTTGACAAATACTGCTGCTATGAACATAGTTGAGCACATGTCCTTGAAGACTCATATTCTTTTTTAAAGACATACTCATTTCACATTTATGTTTATGAATGCTTAGAGTGTATGCATGAACGTGGTTTAAGTACACGCCTGCAGAATTGCCTGGAAATAGGATTATGGTTGGTTGTGAGCCACTATGTAGATACAGGGAATAGAACCTTGATATTCTGCAAATCTAACAAGTGCTCTTAAGCTATTTTTCCAGTCCCTGCCTCACATTTTTTTCTTCTTCCTACCTTCTCCAGTAAATAGTGTACTTATCTCTGTGTCTTTAACTTCTCCTTTCATATAGACAAGTTCAAAGAGCAATTTCATGTATGTCTGTAGCTTCAAATACCAATCAGAAATATTGCATAGTGATTCTACATCCTCTTTTTCTGACACTCTGGATGAATATATCTGTGTACCTGTCTACTGGATGCATCTTCTCAAACTCTACTTGTTCATAACCTGATATCATAACTGGACCTTACAATTTGCTACCCAGAAAAAGATCTCCACCGGTCCCAAAAACTCTTGGGCGGGGGCATGGGGCTAGCAATTTTATACTACTTTTGTTCTGTGATCAACTGCAGTTTAAGGTAATGTGGAATCTATTATCAGCCAAATGATCACTGCATCATCAAACAGGACCCTCTTCTGAGATGTTTGGTTTGTTCTTTTGTTTGTTTGTTTGCAGCACAGGGGATTAAATGCAGGATTTTTGCCTGCCAGATGAGTGCTCTACCACTGAGACATATCCCCAAAACAAGTTATCTTTCTGTAGGATAAAGCAACAGGAACAGGACATTGCTATCAGTGAATTCTTTAATTACTTGGTATGACATACATCCTCTTTCAGATTCCTCTCTTGTAGTACTCGTCTTATAAGCTACTAGTCATTCCTTAAAGGGTGTTTTATTTCAGTTTTGATATTCTTTCCTATAGACGTACTCATCAGTAACAATTGCAACTTTATTCTATTCAGAATCACTCAGGAGACATGTCTAAACATATCTGAGGTTGTTTCCAAAGAGGTCAAACAGAGATAGAGATCCCGCCAATGGCCTGGGTTCCCAGGCTGAATAAAAGCAAGCAGGATAGAAAGCACACTGTGCACCAGAATTCATCTCTCTCCTTGGCTATAGATGCAGTGCCCAGACATCATGCTCCTACCATGACTAGAACCACACTCAACCACATTTTCTGCCTTCATAGACACCTTCAAAGTAACTATTTCCTTCCTCAAGTTACTTCCTCAACTGTTTTGTTACAAGAAGAAAAGTAACATTTTAGTGGACTTGGTTATAAAATGAAATGTCACACACTTAAAGCTGTGTTAAATTTTATAGTTGTGGCTATAAAAATCAAGACAGGTATGATGGAACCCACCTGTAACCCGGGCACACCATGTGCTGAACTGAGCTACCCAGTGAGCCTGATGTTCATCTAGTTTACACAGGGAAATTCTGCCTCAACATTGAGGACCTTGTTAACTAAGTTCTATTGCTGTGAAAAGACACCATAACCAAGGTGAACATATTTAACTGGGGGCTTGCTTACAGTTCCATAGGGTTAGCTCAACATCATGGTTGTAAGCATAGCACCGGGGCAGTAGTTGAGAGTTGCATCCTGATGCAGAGGTGGCAGGATGGCACACACAGAGGCAAAGGAGGGAGAGAGAATGAGTTTGACATAAGGTTTTGAAGCCTCAAAGTTCACTCCCAGCAACACACCTCCTCCACCAAGAACACACCTCCTCCAACAAGGTCAAACCCCCTAATCCTTCTCAAATAGTGCCACTCCTGGTAACTAAACATTCAACTATATGAGCCTATATGGGTCATTCTTATTCAAATCATCACAATAAGTTTATGCATGCCCACAAGTTCATTAAATTTTCAAAATAATGGTACTGAGAGACAAACAGGCACTCAATAAACCTGAAGGATGAAACGGTCCTTTAATTCTGATTCTTCTGTCATTCCCTTTTCAAAGGACAACTGTTCTCTCAAAATATGGTTATTTAACCCTATTATATCATGGTAAGAAAGAGTATTTGACATTTGTGTTGTTTCCAGCTTATATTCTGCTTTAGGAAGGCTAAGCTACTCAGTTTCACCTGTTTTCCCTATAGAGAAAACTACTCTCCATCTCTTACTAAAATTTAGTCTAATATGTCTATCATTCCAATATAATCACTACTGCATGTATCCAACAAAAAAACAAAACATATTGCTTGGCTAAGCACAATTTTGTATGGCTGAACTCCAGTATGTGGGAGGCAGAGGCAGGAGGATCTATAATTCAGGGACAGTCTGTCTTTAGCGAGACTGTCTTTTAAAAAGAAAGGCTCCTACAGTGGTCAGGGAAAATATTCATTAGGTTGCTCCCAGGTGCCATCCCACTCAGAAGGAATCTTTATCTCTAATATAAACCTGGGATCTGTTGTTTGCCAAGGTGTCACTGGGGGATGGGGGAAACTTAGAGGTTTCAAAAGACTCATTCATGCCTTTCAAAATGTGCTCTCTTTGCCACAGAGATCTCTGCTGGAACCGACCTAAATGCCTCCTTCTGGAACCTAAATGCCTCCTTCCTGAAGGTACCATACAAGCTTCCAAAGGAGGGAAGCAACCAACAGCCCTACCCAGTTACACCTATGACCCACAATGACCAGCATGCCATGATAACCCTAAATAACAGGGTCAAATAGTGGCATGCATACATTGGCAGTAACCAACAGCTCTCTACTGGGACTTACAAACCACTCAACAAGAGGTAGAATACCATAGCTGGTACTAGAAACCTAATTAACAACTCAGTGATGGGGGAAGTCTATAACCTCCAATCCCAGGAGATCCAATGCCTCCTTCTGGCTGCCATGGGCACCAGGCATTCAGGTGGTGCAAAGATATACATGTAGGCAATACACACATACAAACACAGAAACACACAAACATACATATACATAATGTATGAGACTACAATAAAAAAAACCTCAATTAGACATTACTCTTCATTTCTAGACCAATTTCAACCTAAATAGCAAGGATTATCTGAAAAGTTTGTGACTGTTATCAATTCAGAAACCTATAGTTTTAATTAGACAACTCAGAAAATACAGTGCAGAAATTAGGAAAAGAAATATGCTAAATGAAGATGCAATCTATAGTTCAAACTCATGAGCTGCTACAAGCCACAATATTGTACAGTAATTGCTCAAGCCATCTTTTCATGAGTGACTTAGCAAAACCAAGGGATCTGCTAAAGGCTAAACCAAAAGGCAAGGCTTTTTGGTGTGACTGCTTTGTGAATAAGTGGCAGTCCTCTGCTGTAGGTTTTTCGCTGTAGCTAACTCCCTTTCTGTTACATACTTGAAAATTAATTCCCACAGTTTAGAACTGTTAGTTGGCCAGGCCTTGTTCCTCTCTCCTAGGGAAGCGCAGAGATCTGCCTTCCTGAAATTATCTTTATAAGCAGGCATTTGGTCAGAGTTTAGGGTTCAGGCAAAGTGCATCCCGTTTAAGATATTCACAGATCTCCAAGGACATAGACTTACTACCTGCCCAAGCTGCTGCTCTGTTTTTATCCCACAACCAGAAAAAACAGCTGATAACAGTATAGGCCAGAACTAACAATTCAGAGGCCCGGATCCCTTCTTTGTTTCTACCGTTTAGAGCAGTAAGTCTAACTCCAAACCTAGGGCCATGGAAATGCAGTGTCTGGTAATGTGCTATCTGATCAAGAGTCATCAGTTTCTCCCTAACTGTTTTTGTAGAATGCTTGGTTACCTGATCCTATGCTTGCTGGGAGAAAAGCAGCAGCGCATTGATTTAAACAATCTGTGCCCTATTCATAATTTTACTGAAAATAAACCTTTTATCTACTACCTAAAAATGTAGCATAGCACACTTACCTTCCCCTGCAGAGTTCCCTTAATTCCTCTTCTTAACTTTCTCCATTAAGGAGTTCATTGGACGTGTACTAGCCACTCCCACAGATGTGTGTCTGTGTGTGTGTGAGACACACAGAGAGAGACAGGCAGGCAGGCAGACAGACAGACAGACACTCAGAAAGAGAACCCTTATCTGATTTCCTATAGGGCAAAAGAATTCCAGTCCTGAAACCTGCTAGGGCTGGAGAATTGTAGGTTTTAAGGGTATATATGACTGGGAACATTTGTAATGAGGACAAGGAAGAACG